>JBCFYV010000915.1:0-62847 GCA_039000515.1 Timema cristinae | reverse complement strand
TCATTATCCATTTTTTGTGATATTTTCTTGCCACACATGATTAGACCATCATAAACCCACATGCGAAAATGTAAAAGATCCATGATTATTTTCTTGGCAACACCTTAGATTTCGGCATCTTTTCTGTACTCTACTCATTCTTGAACAACTCCGATGTCTACCGCATGAAAAATAAGCTTAGAGTCCATTTTCTGGATCTCAAAAATACACGATAGTAACTGATAATCTGATCGAATACATCAACATCACCCATTGCATGATTGTAGGATTTCACTATTTCAGGTCTTTCAATCTGAATGTACTTATTTTCCTTTTTGTGCCATCGTCCAACAATGTCCGTTGACCCTTTTCCTATAAAATTCAAACCAAGAACAACAGTCTTGATATCAACCCACTTTACAAGACAGATATCACCATCAAAACTCGAAACATCATCAGAAAATCCCCTCTCCTTCTTCATAGCTTCTTTGTCCAAAATTAATGGAGGGTTAGAAAATCGGTTAACCCTCACGATGCCCGCAGCACAAATTCTTTTTCTTTTTAAAATTGGGAACAATGATACGAGGAGAAGTAGTTATCAAAAAATAGTTTGTGTCCCTCACTTTTAATTCGCTCGTGTCAATTTTAGGACAACAGTAGGACCTAGACCAAATTTATTTTAAATATTCTGATCTATTTCTGTTCAAGCATCTTGGTAGATTAGTAAATCGTAGGCCTACCCCCTTTTTCCACACACCAGGAATATTTTTATACCCCATGGTATAGTCTTTCCCTTGACATATTGTTTGATAGATAATTTTCCAGTAAATGGAACTATCTGCTCGTCAATGCAAATTCCTTCTTCCAATAAAAATTGGGCACACCTTTCGCGAATTGCATTGTATATTGGACGAAATTTATATAGTTTATCACTACAATCATTAGGTCTTTCTAAATTGTTCATCAAATGTAAGTTTGTGCTAGGTTCAAGAAATCGGTTCCTGGCCATATTATTTAAGAACATATTAATTTTCAAAGTAGTATCCCAAAGTCCTACAACAATATGTAACGCAATCAAAGTATCTATCTCACACGAATTTGTTAGTTTGAATTTTGTTTTGTTCGACTGTAATACGTAAATGTTGGTCATCTCAGCCATAACATCAAATAGGTAATCGAGTATGTATTTTCAGAAATAAGCAACAGGGGAAAGAGTTTCAGTGTCATCAGAATCATTATTTGTATAAATCCATATCTCAGTCAAAACAAAAAGGGGCGTATGCCACCATTTGATATCTTTATTTTGTGTAATATCATAGCTATCACTTTCAGTTGGCACACTATTTTCATGAACATAAAAATCATCCAGTTGGTTTACTTTTACCACTCGCATCATCAGAGTCTTGAACAGCAACAAAGTCATCAACCATTTAATTTATACCTACAGTATTTGTTTTCATCCCTTTATCAGCACCAACTCGCCTCATGCTTCTGGTTTGGACACACCCAACTACTTGATCATTGTCATCTTCGTCGCTAGAAATCCAGGAGTCTGAAATATCCCCATCTTCGAGCATTGTTAGTATATCGGCTGCATACTTACCTGTTGGATTCATTATTATATCTTCAGCAGTACAAATTTGATTAGATCGAGATGTTGACGCATTCATTTTGAGACAAACCCACTATATTACCTTTCAAAGTAGATTTGGCAAGTGAGAACAAAAATGATTTTAAGAGAGAACCTTCAAAACTTTCAAAAATAGTTCAAAACATTCTACAATAAATTGGTAAATTCAAGCCTTAGTTTATGTAACTTGGAACCTGATGCATACAAATGTGTATATGAACTTTAAACGCTGATAAACATAAAACTGAATGTTAATTCTCAGAGTTCTTTCAAACAAATCAACTGTGTATTGCACTGACAATCTTTTATAAATAAAAGTAATATTTAATAATGACAATTAATTATTGTAAATAAAACAAAAACAAACACTCTTTGCCGCGCGTTGGCATTGCTAAGAATATAGTTTAAAGTTTTCCAAAGAGGTGGCAGCACAAATCAATGAAAGAAATTAATGTACACAGCTGTGAACAGTAGGACTCAACCAGCAAAAACACTGGGTTTATTTCATTTGAATATAAAAAAAATCATTTAATGGAGAGTAATTAATGGGCACATTTGTGTACACAGGGTCTGAAAGGGATAAGCACCTGGCACGAGCAGTGGGTTTCAACACCTGCTCAGAACAAACTACGTTATATCAGGGACGGTGTGTCGTGGTGGACCTCTTCTATACGAAAGTCTAGAAGAGAGGAGGTCATCGTGACAAGACTCAGAGTCAGACACACATCATTGACCTGTGGGTTTTTATTGAGAGGGGACCCACCCATGTGTGATGTTTGTGATGCTCCCCTTAGTGTGTACCACATTCTGGTGGAGTGTCGCAAGTATGCCTCTATTCACCTGGCCCTTAATTTTAATGGTGGCCTTCAAAACGACAGTGCAGATGGAGTTATTTGTTTACTCCATTTTATACGCCAGACGAATCTTTTTAGTGCCTTTGAGTCACTTTTGTAAAGTGACTCATCTGGTTTTTATTTCATATTGAGTTTGTTTTGTCGTTTTATCAATTTTTGTACACTTTAACATGTTGGTTTTGTCTTTTTAACATATTCTTATTTTAACATGTTTGTCTCTTCTTTATAACTTACATATTATTTTAATGTTTGTTTCGTCTTTTTATTGGATTGATACACCTGTGGTTTTTATTTAGCATGTTAGACCTATTTTTTTATATTCGTATTTATATATATTGTGTTTTCATCTTTTTATAGAGATAGGTGAATATTATTACTCTCTCCTACGGAGATTTTACTATGTATTCATATTGTGTTAAGGGATTAATGACCTCATTGTGTCGATGTGCCTCTTCAAAAAATAATTAAATTTTCACCTCGTTTATTTATAAGTGTGTGTATGTAGAATTTAAGTTTACGGGAAACTAAAATTCATCTTACGTTGCTATAAATAACAAATACTTGTATGTAGAAGTATTCTTGGTTTCTATTAAATGTCCATAATTTGATAAAATGTTTTATGATTTTAGCATTTTTCAAAGTAAACCATAAATTATCATCACTGCTGATATGCCCTGTGAAGATCACAGAAAACAGTTAAAGAGAGATATGTAGCTAGTCCGTGACATGTGGCAATATTTTGACTATGACGGTAATATTGCACTTGTCCCGGCCTATCTTCAGGTCCGTATCTTCGTCACTACCTTGAAGGAGGAATGCTGCTTTCTTCACTTGCTCACCTGAGCAACACAAAGGTACTGCTAATTCGTCATTTGGTTGGATTTTTGGGATGACTTCTATTGAACCGTTACCTCTCACACCTAATAGAAGAAGTGAAGATTACTTTTACAAACATTGTTAAATAAAGAAGGTTTGGAATGTGCATGCAAGAAAGATAAATATACAAGTATAACAAATAATTTAAATAATTTAATAGAATTACGTAAAGTTCAAATAGGTCTTAGATCAAACAGTCCTTTGCTTGTTTAGAGAAACTAAATTAGTTAGCATAGACGTACACATCCCAACTGGGAACTAGGAATCAACATAAATAAAGTTGAGTCTATTGTCGAGTGTAGTGACTCTTTAAAGTGGTACTAGAGTACATTCTGCTACGAAGGCGCATCTGCCTCAACAAGGTGTCAAAATAAATATTTAGAAAATATTAATTCAAAGTTAAGCAACAATATAAGATATCTATCTAGCCTCACGACTACTAGACTTAGACTTGACAAACATATACATTAATTATAGTTAAATAATAGTTAACGATATCAAATTCTGGTAAGTCCTAATTTAAAGAGTTACTAAAATGGTAGTTAAATGAGCTTGCTAGCAAGAGTTACCAAACACAAAGATTAATCTCCTAGAAGAGGAACCATCATTTTACAAATAGTTAATGGTGAGCTACCAGGAATATAGGCTGTAAATATATTATGACCGGTATATTTCTAATTAGTACTGTCTGAATATTCACTAGTATGTTTATACTTCTGAAACGACTATATTGTACTGTCTCCCTTATGTACGCTCACCTCTCTTCTTTAATGTGTGGTGAAAGGGGAACAAGAAACTAATATCCAGTGAAATATAATAACTCTAAAAATAAGGAGAGCCTTTAATGATTATAATTATTGACCATCACGGATTCCAGATATCATACTCTTAATAGTATAAATGAAAATTCCCAATAACAACTGCTCACATATAAGAATTAAGATTAAAAAACAAACATTAATAGCATAAATGAAAATTCCCAATAACGACAGTTCACATAAAAAAAATTAAGATAAAGAAAACACAAACATTAGTATCATAAATAAAGATATTCAACAACAAGTCATGACAATGGTGACTTAGCGAACTGCGATCAAACCAACAAATGCAATAATGCTCCTTACCCTTAACATTAAAATAATACACCACAGAAATGTATTTTAAGTAAGACGTTCCCCTTCCCACTCCAGTAACATTACAGGTGCTCTACAAGTAATTATATTATAATAGGAGAGATACTTAAAACATAAACCTTTCGCCACCCTTTTTCACAACATTAATTTTCCAAAACACGCAGGCCGAAAGATGAGGTTAAAGAAAATAGAACAATTAAACTCACCGAGTTCATCTTACAACCAAATAAAATGATTAAATGAAACCCTTACTCTCTGTCACTAGGTTAGTGATCACACCGAGTATGAAAATCTGCATTGCCTCCACAAAATGGAAGATTAGAAGAGGAGTCCATACCAACTCACAAACTCCAAGAAACCTCTTTTTACGCGTCAATCAAAAAAAAAATCCACACATCGTATCAAACCGCCAAAAGGTGGCAAAAAGTCAATGTTTTTTAACCTCGTTTTCTCATAAAACAAACAATACTTATTCAACCTATAAAAACCAAAGAGAAATTAATTTATATCACTAATGATGAAAACAAAGATAAATTAATACGTAAATTAATAATGTTAAAGAAAATACTCCTAAAGTCATCCACGTCAGTGTCACCATCTGTCGATCTTGCCAAAACACTCAACCCCGACCCCCCCTCCTTTTTCTTCTACGTAACGGACGACATTGCACTGCAAATGTTTATGCTGCCCGATCTCGGTACCAAATAACAACTCAGAGTGGGCCACGTAGTCCAGCAGGAAGTTGAAAGTTCGACCCGTGTTCGCCGCACAATTAAAACATAAATGCCTTCCTCTATTATATATTTTTTTAAAGGTGCACAGCACAGACTCCCCCCACAAAAGAAGCCTCTACCCCTCCAAAATTGGGGTTGAAAGCATTCATGATACCACAGTACTGTCCGAAGGTTGGACGTCAGGGGAGTTAACACACGTAGTTAAGTATGTACCCATGGAGCTATTATCCTTGAAGAGGGTCACTTTCATCACACAAAGGTGTCCAAGCGACACAACCAGGATGTTCGTAGGACACCTCACGAAAGATACAGAGTGAGTTGATTCAAATTCATTTAGTTCACCACAAGGACGAGTAGTCTAAGATGTCAGTTCCAGTAGCAATTCATGTTTCATCGTAGTATACAGCACCATGCAGCAAGCGGGAGCGGGAAGTGCAGTGCGCGTAATCAGACAGATGGGACACGTTCGGAGTCTCCTCTTGCTTCAAGTAGATTCACGCCCTGGGACATACAAAAACAACAAAAAAACAGACACCAGCCGCAAAGTCAAGTAGGTAAACGAGTAAGGGTAAAAAAAAATTTGAAGATAATTTTAAAAATTTCACCAATCTTTCAACCTGCGTGAATGGCGCTTCCTAAGAATTAACAAACAGCACATATATACATGATCATAACCTAACACACTAAAAAGGGTGATATTTTCTGCTACAATTCTAAATTTTCTTTCCCTCCACCAGAGATTTCCTCTCCATGGAAAGGTCGAAGTTGGGAGACGTGGGCTACCCTCACAAAGTCCTTGGTATTCTGATCCACTCAAGATACAGAAACAGGAGTCAAAAACTTTTCTATCAGAACAGGTTTCGAAAACATAAGGATAATTTAGCCGAGATACCATCAATTTTATAGCTCTTGTTATGCAATCTAAAGAGCACCATGTCTCCCACCTTGGACTTGACATCAGATCTACCGTGGTTGTAGCGTCTGCCCAGGGAGAAGTGCGCTTTCTGAAGAGATTCAAGAGCTTCAGCCCATTTAACATTAGAAGCGGGGCAGGGGGGGGGCTCTAAGAGATCATCCGAAATCGACCATTGTAACATGAGAGGGTGTTGCAATTCTCTGCCCAGAAACAAACTAGCCGGAGTACAATTGATGCTCTCATGGAAGGCGGAATTGAAGGCCAAGACAAGGGAGGGAAGACACACATCCCAGAGGATATGTTGGTGACCAGCAAAAATGGCAAGGGCCGCTCTCAAATTGCGGTTGAACCTTTCCGCTTGCGACGCCTGAGGATGGTACGGAGCGTGAAAAATGTGTTTGACTCCAGCCTCAAAACACATATGGTGAAAAGTGGCGGAACGAAATTGTGAACCACTGTCGGAGACAATTTCTCAAGGATAGCCTAAACGAGAGAAGACGGAATTCTTCAGGATTTCGACCGTTTTCATGGAAGAAGCTTGTCTCATGGGGAATATTTCTACCCATTTGGAGAATCCATCCACCACCACTAGCAGAACAGTGTTTCCTCGCTTGGACCGGGTCAAAGGTCCCACATAGTCGATGAAAATCCTCTCCTATGGCCTGGTTGGGATACGAGAAGACATAGGACCCGTTTTACACGGATACGGTTTGGCTCTTTGACATAATTCACAAGATCGTACATACTTCCTAATATCTCTGGGAAGGCCCTCCCCCCAAAAAAATCCCTCTTGACTCTAGCCATGGTGTTTTGAATTCCAAGATGGCCACTGATGGGTAAGGCATGGAAATACTTGATGATCATAGGGACAATCACTCGTGGGACCACTACCTTGAACTTATTGCAACTAACGGGCTTGAACAGGAGCAAATTGTCTTTGATTTTATAACCAGATACATTCTCACCACCTTTCACATGATCGTAAAGAAGGTTGAGAGAAGGGTCAGATCTCTGATACTCAAGAATGGAGGTAAAGGACTGAGGAACAGCTTCCAGCACCCTCACTGAAGCAAGTTCCTCAACCTCCTCTTCCTGAAACATGCGCGACAAACAGTCAGCAACCGCATTTTCCGCACTCACATGAGTGACGTCGAAAGCAAATGAGGAGATTCTTAGAACCCAATGACCAATTCGACCCAACTGTTTGGGGTGTTTCAGGAGCCATGACAACGCCTGGTTATCCGTAATCAATTCAAAACGACGATGTTCCAAGTAGGATCTGAATTTCTCCATTCCATATACAACCGCCAAAGCCTCCTTTTCATAGGCAGAGAATTTTCTCTCTTGAATAGAAAGGGTTTTTCCCGCAAAGGCGACCGGACATAATTCCCCCTCCCTTCTTTGCTGCAAACCAGCACCAACCGCCACATTACTACTATCAGTGGCCAACACAAAAGGAAGCTCAAAATCCGGCATGTGCAGTACAGGAGGAGTCGAAAGGGCATCCTTAAGAGCCTGAAATGCCTTTTCCTGTGGTTCACCCCAGGTAAAAACAGCATTTTTCTTCTTGAGAGCGTTTAGAGGGGCTGAAATGTGAGAGTAGTTGGAGATGAATTTAGAGTAGAAACCAACCATTCCCTGGAAACGAGAAAGCTGCTTAACATTCTTGGGTGGAGGAAAATCACAGATGACCCTCGTTCTCTCCGGAGTGATCGAAATAGTGCCGTTTGAGATGACGTGACCCAGAAAATTAATGGAGGTTTGACCTAGAATGACCTCCGGATTGACCGTGAGATTAGCGGACTTTAAACGTTTGAAAACTTCCCTTAAATGTACCTAATGTTCTTCCCAATTCTTGGAATAGACGAGAAGGTCAACTAAGTAACAGAAGACAACGAAACTTGATATCTCCAAAAAGTATGTCCATGAGCCTCGAAAAGCAATGACTCCCAATGCTGACCCCAAAAGGAACACGCTTAAAGCAGTAGGTAGCCCATGGGGTGGCAAAATCAGTATATTTGATGGAATCTTCAGAGAGAGGACACTGATAGTAGGCCGAATTGAGATCAATAACTGACAGGAATTTAGAGCCCGAGAGATGTTGAAAAACATTTTCTATGGTAGGCAGAGGATAAGAATCGAATACCACCTTCTGATTCAATTTTCGATAGTCTACTACTAACCGAAAACTATTATCCTTCTTGGGAACCAAAAAACAGGGTGATGCATATTCAGATGGCATGCTGCAGATCACGTCATCTCTCAATAATGTATCCGTAATTTCTCTCATGGCTTTCAGCTTGATCGGGTTGCATTGATAAGGAGGACTACGGATGGGCTTTTCACAATTGACCTTCAGTTCATAGTGGACCAAGTTAGTGGCCCCTAATTTGTCCGTGAGTACAGTGGTGAATTCTTTCTTTAAGACAGAGAGCAAAGAATCATGATGAATGCTAGATTCCACGAGTCCTATAAACATTCTATCGGACAGAGAAACAAATTGATGGGAAGCATCATTGAATTTAAAACGGTATGAATTGTCACACAAAGAAATTGACATTTTGGCATACTGGGTAAAATCTGTACCAAGCAACAATACATACCTTGTGAGGGGTGCAACTAAGAAGTTAAATTTCCAGGCCAACCCATTGAGATTTATCAGAAGAGAGACTGACTCCCTAACCTCAATCGGAGTGTTCGACAAATTAGACAGGGGAACAAAGCAACGCTTTCTATCTAGAACCCAACCTTTCTGGGCAAAATCATCCATGCAATGACTGGACACTAATGAACAGGTGGCGCCAGTGTCTAAAAGTGCAGGGAAATAATTATCCCCCAGCCGCACAGGAACAACAGGCACCACCGCGGGTTTGTCGCAACCGTGAAATTTTGCATACTTAGGATTGTGAACCGATTCAGAAGGATCTGGAGGTAGAAGAAAGGCACGATTCAGGACTTTCTTTCTTACAAGTTTTTTGGACAATTTCGATGCACATATCCCTTTTCTCCACATTTCCAACACACCACTGAACTTTCAGACCTATCTGTGGAAGACACCGGAAGGTTACTAGGTCTTGACCTGTGTTTGGAAGGACAGACTTTACTTAAGTGACCCCAACCACCACACTTAAAACATTCGACCGAAGGAGAATCTGCTCCCAGACGGTTCTCCCGAAATTTCCCCATTCTCCCAGGATTGTCCGATACATTTTGATCCCCCCACTCGCAGCTGACACCGGATTAACAGTCAAATCCAAGCAAGGAAAAGGAGGGAGCGAAATGACATTTTGAACTTCCTTTTCAGCGACAACAGGCAATGGGTAACCACTAGTTGAAAAGGACAACTGAGGTTGTGGAGGGTCAGGGAGTGCACCGGCCCCAAACCGTTGATTGAACTGAAAGTCCGCCAACAGATCCTCCTCCACAGAGTGTACCACGCTTTCAAGTTGCGAGAAAGATCTGGGCCTCACCAAACCCATTCGCATTCTGACCTGAGGAGCACAGTTGGCCACAATAGTATGAACAATCCGGTCCTCCCCCAAAGAAAGCTGAGAGTATCAGCGGTATCCATGCAAGCAACCACAAATTCCCTGAAGGACTCATAAGGAGTCTGAAGGCGGTCGAAATACTTCAAAGACAGAACAGATACATCATGAGGAGTAAGACATCTCACAACAATGGTTTCCTCAAAGTGTTCAGGACATGCGGTTTTACATGGCGTGCCCCCACAATTGCATCAACATACAGGTAGTTAGAGAAAAGGCCGCATAGATAATGTCAATCTCAGGGAAAGCACCCAATTTCACTAATTTAGAAATTTTCAAAACAAATGTGAAAATGGAATCCGCCTCATAAGGCACCGGTGGACTAATATTTTCAAGAAGTTTCAAGAGAGCATTTTTCTGAAAAAAATTTATATTGGATTTAGGAGGGTACTGAGGCCGACCCCCCTCCCCACCTGAGCAAATTCCCCCGGAGCCAAACAATGGTGAAATACCACACTCCGATCTAGCGTAGCGTATTCCATCAACCGGAGTGCCCGAGAAATCGATCAATGGTCGGTTTCCGTGATCAATGTCTTCCACCTTGAACGGTGGGTTTACAGGTGAAGTTAAAGCACTAGCTAGAGAAAAAGAGCGAGGTTGTCTTACTCGGAGATCATCCATCCATTGCAAAGTGTTGTTGACCAAGTCAGGATTACCAGTCTCACTAAGGGTGATCATGTCCGCTACCTCCTCCCTGTGCCGAGCCGCACCCATAGGCAGGTCCCCCAAATAGTCTTGACCCACTTCCATGGTGTTAGTAGGTAACAAAAACAACCCCACTCGATTGCGACAATACAATAGACATACAATAATAACAAGAATAATAAGAATAATAATATGACCACAATACACACAACCCCACTAAAACCACAATTACAGAGAGAGAGAGAGACCAACCCAATTTACAGAAAATTAGTTTTCCCGGGTTACGGCACCATTTTGTACTGTCTCCCTTATGTACGCTCACCTCTCTTCTTTAATGTATGGTGAAAGGGGAACAAGAAACTAATATCCAGTGAAATATAATAACTCTAAAAATAAGGAGAGCCTTTAATGATTATAATTATTGACCATCACGGATTCCAGATATCATACTCTTAATAGTATAAATGAAAATTCCCAATAACAACCGCTCACATATAAGAATTAAGATTAAAAAACAAACATTAATAGCATAAATGAAAATTCCCAATAACGACAGTTCACATAAAAAAAAATTAAGATAAAGAAAACACAAACATTAATATCATAAATAAAGATACCCAACAACTATTCATGACAATGGTGACTTAGCGAACTGCTATCAAACCAACAAATGCAATAATGCTCCTTACCCTTAACATTAAAATAATACACCACAGAAATGTATTGTAAGTAAGACGTTCCCCTTCCCACCCCAGTAACATTACAGGTGCTCTACAAGTAATAATATTAAAATAGGAGAGATACTTAAAACATAAACCATTCGCCACCCTTTTTTCACAACATTAATTTTCCAAAACACGCAGGCCGAAAGATGAGGTTAAAGAAAATAGAACAATTAAACTCACCGAGTTCATCTTACCACCATAAAATGATTAAATGAAACCCTTACTCTCTGTCACTAGGTTAGTGATCATACCGAGTATGAAAATCTGCATTGCCTCCACAAAATGGAAGATTAGAAGAGGAGTCCATACCAACTCACAAACTCCAAGAAACCTCTTTTTACGCGTCAATCAAAAAAAAGATCCACACATTGTATCAAACCGCCAAAAGGTGGCAAAAAGTTAATGTTTTTTTAACCTCGTTTTCTCATAAAACAAACAATACTTATTCAACCTATAAAAACCAAAGAGAAATTAATTTATATCACTAATGATGAAAACAAAGATAAATTAATACGTAAATTAATAATGTTAAAGAAAATACTCCTAAAGTCATCCACGTCAGTGTCACCATCTGTCGATCTTGCCAAAACACTCAACCCCGACCCCCCCTCCTTTTTCTTCTGCGTAACGGGCGACATCGCACTGCAAATGTTAATGCTGCCCGATCTTGGTACCAAATCACAACAACTCAGTGTGGTTCACGTAGTCCAGCAGGAAGTTGAAAGTTCGGCCCGTGTTCGCCGCACAATTAAAACATAAATGGCTTCCTCTATTATATTTTTTTTAAAAAGGTGCACAGCACAATATTCCTCAGTCTAACAATTGTTCAAGGAGTTGTAAAGCCATATGATATTAATATTATTAATAATAAAACGTTTGCGCATAGTTCAACTGTTTTATTTTACACAACCTAACCTAACGTATAGAAGTGAAATATGGAGGGGTTTACTTGCGCATCCCAAGTAGTGATGGGCACAATCGAGTAGAAATAATCGATTAGCTCGATTGTGTTGTGTAATCAAGAGTACTCGATTCTTCCGGAATTACTCGAGTAACTTTACTCGGACCTTGTTATTCTTTTATTTACTCTTTTCTTACCAGCTAAGTAAGAATCGACCTTGTTGGCTGGAATGTTTACCTTGCTATTTCCATTTAAAAGGCATAATATCTTAGAGCGCTTTTTTCATCAACAGTTTCTGGTGCTACGCAAAAATGACCCTTTATGCTTTAAATGTTGCACATACATTCTTAATACAAAATACTCGCAGATGTAAGGTACACAATCGAAAAGCATGCTAACTAAGCGTATCACATTTCCGATTCTTTTAAAAGTACTCAATGAAAGTTACTCGATTTTTTACTCGGCAGTCTTATTTCCACAATCGCATGTAACGATACTAATTATTGTATTTCTTAATGATTTTGATTATAATTTATCCTTAGTAAAATATGACTATTTATAAATTGGAATTAATTAGAGAAAGATACAAAATATGAAAAAAAAAACTGTGTTCACTTTTTAAAAAGTAACAATTATTATCAATTTATTTAACATGAATGTATAAAGAAAAGTTTATTTTACTAAAAAGAGCACAACATTATTATTTTTTGTGAGACACTTCTTAAACGCATACTTTCATATTACTGTACATGCAAGGTGAAACCTGAAAATAAGGGGATGGAGGTCATTGTCTGTGTCAACTGACTACTACAGGAAGAGATTATTGACATGTTAATGTTATTAGCATCGAATCCCTTTGCAAGACTCCCGAGTAATGTTGTCCAACCGATTGCCACGGGACGATTCTTTTTAAATAGAATCGAGTAATTACTCGATTGTGGCCATCACTAATCCCAAGCGAGTGGTGGTGCGAGTGTCGAGTGTCCCAGTGACGGAAGAGTTCCCCACCATAAGCTCGGTGCAGCTCTAGCGGCAGGATTTGTAATTACCGAAACGCGCTGCGCCAGACAACTGCGCGGAAGGAAGAAATAGGCGGGGAAAGTTTGTTACGTCAATGGCACGCACTCCCTTCTCTCTCTCTTTCTCCCAAGAGAGCGAGTTCACCAGATACAGAATTTCAACATAAATCATACACTAGACCAGCGTTTCCTAAAAGGTGTTCCGAGTTCCGTCCGAGAATTAACTAAAACGTTTGTAGAAAACAGTCATAACATAACCGCGCCGTGTCATCGCGCCAATGTAGGTATATGTAGTATCAAACAGCTTGTGATGGCGGGTTGGCGGGGGCGCCGTGCCTGTTGAGACAGCGCATGCGCAGACGTTGCGGCCCCGCACCAGTCGAGTCAGTTACCACGACAAGACTGCACGTGTTTGCGACGTAAACTTTACTTATGTATTTTTTGTAAAGAGAAGAAAGTACAGTGATAGTTATTCCTATTGTTTTAATCTAGAATTTTCGATATCCGCAGGTAGGTTTTTGATTATTCGTAGTAGAACTGTATCGAACCAACCTCTTTACTTCTGTGAAATGAATGGTAGGTTTTAAAAATTATAGGCTGCTATAAAAATGTTACTTTTTTTTAGAGTTTATTATTTTGTTCTTACTAATTATTAATTTAATCAAATTTATTCTTATTTCTACCTAAATATGTAAAATGCAATCATACTAAAATATTAACCAACTTGTATTTTTTCTATTTGTTATTTCAGTTTATGATAATGGACAATTGGCTCAAAACGGGGCCTCGCAAGTGGCAAAAGTGTTCTACATGTTCACCAGCAGAGTCTACTGAAAATATTTCACAAGAAGCTGTTGCTGGTTTTTCTGTAAGAAAGTTATATTATTATTATCAAAGCCAATCTGTTAATACAGTCTGGCCAATAACTGGTTGGCTTATTCACCTTACATGCATTAATTTCTTAATTCTTGTTTATTAAGGTTTATTTAATTTAATGTCTTGGTTGTTTATTATTAATGGGTATTATTGTTTTGTTGGCTATTATTAATGTTTGTTAATTTATTCCAGGCTACAGTAAATACGGAAGACTCTTGTCCTGGGCAAGACCGACAAAGTACACCAACCAACAAAAGGGCTGAACCTCAGGAGAGAACTGCTTCAAAAGAGAGGAAATATGACGAATCCTACTTATCCTTCGGATTTATTCCTGTAGGAATTGCTGAAAATCCGGATGGACAATGCGTTATTTGCAACAAAATTCTGTTTAATAGCTATTTGGTACCTGCAAAGCTTAAACGACACCTTGAAACCAACCACCCATAACTGAAGGATAAAAGCTTAGGTTTTTTTTAAAGACACAAAGAAGTAAATAAAACTGGTGTGGCTGCTTTACACAGATATTTAAAAACAGATAAATAAAGCCCAACAGAAGTATCATTCCTGCTAAGTTACAGAATCACTCGTGCTGGTAAACCACACACGATTGCAGAAAATTTAATAAAACCACTTATGACAGAAATCGTCAGCTGCGTACTTGAAGAAAACGCAGCGAAGAAAGTTGCAGCAGTCCAGTGTTCCAGCAACATCATATTTTATCGAGTCCATAAGATTTCAAACCATATTGAAGATGAATTAATTTGTAGATTGAAAGACAGTGAGATGTTTGCAATACAACTTGATGAAAGCACAGATGTCGCCGGTTATCAATACTGCTTGTTTTGTGAGATACCCCTTCGGAGAATCTATTGAAGATTTGTTACTCTGTGCACCTTTGGAGACTAACACAACTGGAGAAGAAATTTTTACAGTCATTTATAGTTACATCAGTAAGCACCAGCACATTGATTGGAAAAAATGTATTGACGTTTGCAGCGATGGAGCTGCAGCTATGACCGTCAAAATAAAAGGAATTGTAACAAGAATAAAGAATGTTGCACCTAAATATAGTAACAGTCACTGCGTTTTATATCACCATGCCCTTGTCGCGAAGAAAATGCCACCCGACTTAAATAAAGTTCTAGATCAAGCCGTACATATTGTCAAGTACGTTAAATCACGCCCACTCCAGTCACTGTTGTTGGGTTCTTTCCCGCTGTCCGACTGAGTCCTGAGTCGAGACCTCCCCTCGCTTTTATACCCTCGCCACCAAGATGGCGGCGACGGTAAAAAGGAGTGGAAGGTCCCGCAGGGACTCGCCGAAAAGCGAGAAGGATGCCCGGGCTATTAACCCATTTCTTTATTGATAAGAGGACATACAGAGAGTTTTTTTTCTTTTTTTAAACTTTTTAACGAGTGCACGATGTGCAATGGTTGATGAAATTGGCTTATTTTGCCGATATATTCGATTAACTCAACGTAATGTGCAAGTCTTTAAAGGGAAGAACCACAACCACGTTTACAGTAAGAGATAAAATATCTTCACTTAAAAAAAACTTGGCTTCTGGATTGAATGTGTTGAACCAAAAAGTTACGAAAGTTTTACTTTTTAAATGGCTTTCTGGAAGAAAATGAGTCGCAAGTAGCCTCAGATGTGGAAAAAAAACACACATGAACATTTGATTAACCTTAAAAAATCCTTGAAAGAGTATTTCCCGGAGAATTTACAGGACACCAACTGGGTACAGAATCCATTCGCAAATCATACCAAACCATCGATGCTAACTGTTTCAGAGTATGAGAATTCGATCGACATTAAGTGTTCATCCCTTCTAAAACAAAAATTCGTATCAGAAGATTCTAATTTGAATTACTTTTGGATTGGACTTAAAGATGAATACCCTGCAGCTATTAAAACCTCTAGATCACCTTTATCACTAATATAGCTCTTAATTTTATTATAAAGCGCCTTAAAGGAGGTAAAATCTTGTTGAGGAAACGAAACACGGCCCACTTGGGTCACCACGACGTTTGCCGTCAATTCTTTATCTTTGGATAAAATGTTATCTTCGAGAGTTTCAAACCCACGGGATAGGATACTTCAGCTAGTCCCACCTCCTACCGGTCGTGTTCTAGCCGTATGGACTGTGCCAATTTTGTAGTATAGTAAGAGAGTGTATTATTCTCGTAATATTCGGCGCTCGAATCTGACGGCAGTGCTACATAAAACTGACTCATATTTGTTTAATGTTAGACGCAGGCACCCAGCTGTTGAAAGAACTGTCGTATCCTTTCCACTTGACTAGATGATGATGATGAATGCCTTTAATCAGCTTACTCTGTACTATTTTATCTATTTGAAAAATCGTTGGACGACGCACGCGAACTAGTTCGTAGTTATAAAAATATCCCTCAAACGGCCGCCCGCGGAGATCCTGTAACGAATAGACCGGTTGGGGAAGTCTAGGAATTACTTTAACTATGCAAAATATTTCTCGTGTAAAATTAGCCTCGTATCCTTTGTCAAAAATAATTTTTTCTTTACTTATGCGCACATGATCGCCCACGTTGAAAAATTTTTTCCCTATTTTAATTTTAGCCCACCGCTTTCGCAGGCGCAATAGTATTTTAAGTACGTGAATAGGCTTAACCGAAGCCGGAGATATTCCTATAGTCGAATGAACACTAGCGTTATAATTTTGAACTAGCTTGCCCAACACATCGACGTAGTTGTGAGTGTTGAATGCGGTGAAATATTTCCACATTTTAGTTTTCAGCGTACGATTGAAACGCTCCACGACGGCCCCCTTTATATCTGGATTATGCAAATGATAAAAATGAACGCCCGCTTGTTTCAAAAATGTTCTAAATTTAGAATTTAAAAATTCCCTACCCTTGTCCGACTGAATCGAAATGGGGCGTCGTCCTTCCTTAAAAATCTGTTTTATACCCCGCGTGATGTCGGCGCCCGATTTTGTTTTAAGCGGTATAGACCACGCATACTTTGAAAATACATCAATAATGTTTAGAATATAGTTGACGCCTCGGTTGTCCTTATTTAAAGCTCTCATATCTACTAGATCAATCTCCCACACATCGTCGATATTGGCCACTCTGTACGGGTTACGTGGGAACCTTTTTCTTAAACCACGGTGAAGAGTGTATGCGTCCTGTCCGTTCAACCATTCGTCTACTTTTATTTTATCCAACCGACTATACTTTTTAAGATTGCTGGCGGTCGAGAAGGCCGAAGGTCGTGGGAGATTGTAATATAATTTTTTTAGCGTGGCGCTCATCTCAGTGTGTTCCAACGTGGTCTGGCGGGAAATAGCTTAGAAATGACTGTTTTATATTTCAAACCTCTGCTGGACGTTATTTTCGCCTTAGGATCAAAGTTTTGTCGCTGAGCGCTCGTGGCAATTAGTATGTCTTTATATTTTTTAAATCACTCTCTGTAATTATATCTTTATTTACGTTTCTTTTGGTCAACAACTCCCAAAGTCCTTGCGTGCCTTTATAGTGTGTGTTACCCAGGTATATATCGTTATCGTCTACGGTGAAACTCGAATTGCCTATTTTAAAAGTATCCCCCTCTTTTCTAATTCCAAATATAGGGTCAGTAGACACTCTCCGGTGGACGTAAGGTAATAAATATTTTCCCGCTATGTTACCAAATAGGCGGGAGGAACTTGTTTCAATTTCATCCGATTCTGAACTAGGCAGGAAATACGACTCTCCCTCCACCCACCCACCCTCCTTCTCTGGCGAGTCTACAACACTAATAGGACTGCTTTGATATGTCGTCTCGTCTGAAATGAAACGAGGTGGAACCGCCGGCTGTTTCCTAGGTCGTTTTCTTTTTATTTTTCGTCGTGTAAGGTCGACCGGTCTTCGTTTTAATACTGTGGGGCCCACGATGGGTATTTTAATTGGTTGTCTCGCTCTCTGCCTGTTTGTTAAATAACGCTGTTGATGCTTTCTAAAACTGGCCAATCTTTGATAATCGTCAATTTTTTTCCTAGATTTCAGAATATTTTTCATCTGTACAAAATCGGTGGACTTGTCAACGCGTTTATTGTGAAATAGTTCTGGCGGAACTAGAAGCATCTATTTAAGTTGTGACATATTATTATTTAACCAATGCGCCTACGAGAGCTGAAAGAATAGAGGGTAGTATGATGCTCAAGAAGCCGACCGATTGAACGGCGATAGTTCTTTTTCTATTCAACGAAACACCGCTGCTAGCCAATTTACGCATACAATTTTTATACTTTATTAATTTTCCCTTATCTCTTTAATAATTTTAATATTATTGTTTAATGTGTTTAGAGCACATTCGCCGAGTGTTGTTATAACATCCGGGTCTACGACTTTAAAAATAGCTTTGCGCAATTTAGGACTGGCCGTTTTCAACACCCGCAGTACGTGTCTATTTTTCTTGACTAGTTTCATCTAGTAGTCTAGCGGGGACAAACACTTTGCAAACACTGTCAAATATGTCCGTTTTGAAGCGCAAGCGTTCGTCCACGTTCTGAATCAGATCAAAGAGTAAATACCCGTGAGCGGATTCGGTTGCTTTCCTATAGATTCTTTGTATTTCGGACGGATTATCCGGATAAACTTGTTTAGCTAGATAGTTTATCTGTGTTTGATCACGCGGGTTTTTACACACCACAATGTATTTAGCGTTGAGCGAGATGTCACGAGACTTACTCCCCTGATGGAAAAGATTTTGTGTGATCAGAATAACCAATAGGTTTCTATGATGACTACCCTTGGTGAAAAGTTCACAACACTCTTTTAGAATAAACTTCGTTCATTAAATCGTTCAGCACGAGGAGTTGAGCCCCGCCGGCCTTAAAATCGAAATTGTCCGGTACACCTTTGTGTAGTGTGACGTGACTGGATAATCGCGAGGGAATAGAACTGTTCTCACTGAAACACCATAGAATTCTATCAAATTTATCCACACTGCACACCTGTTTTAAATTTAACAGAAAATTCTCTACAAAAGTAGTTTTAACGCAATTAGATGGTCCCGCTAATATCAGTGTGAAAGGGTGTACAAACACAGACATCGATGTGCACCCTCTGGTGTTGGTATAAAACTAAAAAATAAAAATTACGATTTCAAATTTATAGTAGTGGTGACAAACCAATAAATTTTACGTTCGAATTTTTTATGGCCGAAATATTTATCATAATTATGATGGACACCCCTATTCTAGCATATCAATAACAAGTTGTTGTTTTTTTATCTACAATTTCCATTAAAAAAAATTATTTTCCTTCCCCCTTTACATAAATTATAGTAGAGGCGATAGTGGCCATTTTTAAACTTATATCAAATTGATCAGAGTTCATATCCCCATCGTCCCAATGCAGAGACAATCACAATGTTTTTTTAAATATGCCGCGTGGTAATTTTGTAAAGGAATATCTAGCATATCAATAACAAGTTTTTTTTATCTACAATTTCATCACTTTTACATAAATTATAGTAGAGGCGGCGAGTGGCCAAATTATATCAAATTTATTGGCGCCACCGCGTCGTCCCGTGATGATTATATGTGAGCCAACCAATCACAATTTTTTTAAAGGAATATGGTCGCTTTAAAAAATAAAAATTACTATTCCCAGGTGGTGGTGGTGGTGTAGGTGGGGGTGCCAACAAACCATTCCCTGAGAAATTGAACATTAGACAGGGTGCAAATCGAATTTAATTTTTTATATTTATGGCCGAAACATTTATCATAATTATTATCGATCCTATCCTTCAGGGAGGGACACCCCAAGTCTATCATATCAATTACAAGTTGTTTTTTATCGACAATTTCCATTAAAAAAATTCTTTTCCTCCCCCTTTACATAAATTATAGTAGAGGCAAGAGTGGCCATTTTAAATTTTTTATTAAATTGATCGGGGTTCGTATCACCGTCGTCCCAATTGAGACCGTGGTGTTTATATGTGAGCCAATCACATTGTTTTTTAATATGCCGCGGTAATTTTGAAATGGAATATGGCGACTTAAATGTCCAGTGGTGAGTCACCCTTCCACATATTGACATAATACTACATTCTTTTATAATAAATGTATTGTCCTCGTCTTTGAAACCTTGTACATCTACAATTACGTTGGTCATGTTGTGTTGTGTTGGTGATCAAAAACTGTAAAGAAAAAAAAACCAATTAACAGTCACTGTGTGCGGAGACAACTGTAAAAAAAAATTAACAGTCACTGTCCCAGTCACGTACATAAATATCACGACGGCTCGTCTACGATGATGTCAGACACTTATGATATTTTTTCTTTATAGACGGCGGACCATCAATATGCGTTACGCCCATATTATAATGTTCCAAACAATATTTATAATCTTTCAATTCGTGCTGCGCAGAGGGAGAGAGTAAGTTCCAAGCGCGATTTATATCTCTAGACGCGTATGATTTAATAAATTCTATAGGTAAACTATTCAACTCCGCGGCAGACATCAGACACAAATCCTGCTTCTCCGAGTACGTGAGGATGGACGCGTTGATTTGATCCATTATACTAAATTTTAATTACCGATGACAGGATCTTTTATAGGGATGTCACTCGATCCAAACCCTCCCTCCCCCCTCTGAGTGTTTGATAGCGAATCAGTGTGTTCACCTCTAGGGTAATCAGTTTTCACTCATACTAGTTGAGCAATTTTATCACCCCTTTTAATTGTGAAAACAGTGTGGCCGTGATTAATGAGTAATACGCAAATATTACCACGATAGTCTTCGTCTATAACCCCGGCCAAAACATCTATGCCGTGGTGAAGAGCCAGACTAGATCGCGGAGATATTCTACCGTACGTTCCCTCCGGTAATAAAATATAAATATTTATCTTAACTAAACGCCTGCACGAGGGCTGTATACTACAATTGTAGGGACTTTTCAAGTTTAAACCTGCAGAGAGTGGTGTGGCTCTAACCGGCGATATGGCGTTTCTATTTAACTTTTTGAACTTTAATAAGAATGACACTGGAATCACAGAGAGAGAGAAGAAAAAATGTATACGTATAAGTATAATTTCAATTTGATGTCAGCCTAGTTATTCGATGTCATCCATTAGTCGTCTTGTCATGTCAATATATATTTGATCAACACCTGATAATTTCTATAGCACGTGTTAACCTGTACACAAATAGGGGCACCGTCTGTTGGACAGAAGTCATTAAAGCACCTGCTTTCGCATTTGTGTACAGATAGCCTTTTTACACCTGTTTCTGTGTGTGGTAGTATCACAGTAGAGTGGTCTATGTCTAGTTTTAGTAAGGTAAAAATTGTGTCATCATTAAATTCTTCGTATAATGTCATAGAATTTGTGTCGGTTTTAAAATGTTTAAAAGGGGAACAAGTACAAACACGATTCCATTTTGTAATATTGTTAATGTCTGGACGTTTATTTCTACGAATTTGCATTTGTCGTAAACGTCCATATTCCAGACGAATATTCTTGATACAGCCATCAGTCACTAGAAAACAGAAAGAGAGAAAAAAATGTGATCAACTATATCCGTAGGGTACGGACGTGTTGTTATTTAATCTCCTACGTTTAGTGAACACAATATTATAATTTTTTCTCTCCAACATGGAGACGACGATGGCGCCACTTTTTCTTTTAATTTATCGTGGGTTAGTCACGTGTACGGGGTCCATGTCTTTAATAGAAATAAAGTTTACAATCTTTGTGTTTTCATAGTTTAGTGTTATACCCCTGACTTTGGTGATGGATTTGTATTCGTTCGTCTCGGGGACAAACACATTGTAAGAATAATTTTTTGGTCCACCGGAAACCAACTCTGTAATGTACGCGCTCTCAGAGTAGGCGGTCAGCTCGTTTGTCATGTCGCCCAACTTGTCGCCTGTCGGTATCGTGTACGTGTCTGTCGGTCTTATCATACTTATAATAGAGTCCGTGTCACAGTAAAGACAAGAACCGCCCAAGTGCCTGAGATATGAATACAATTTCATACGGGCACCGGTGGTCACATACGTTGTAATAGGCACATTGACCGTATCGAGGGGAAGTACGGCCTCGTCACGGTATGTCCACGAGACATAAGCAACCTCGTCATTGGGGAAAATAATGTTGCGAACCTCTGTCCCCGGGTGGTGAGTAGGGAGAAAGTCTTTTGGGTTGTTCACAATGGTGGTCTGCGTTTTGTTCTCGTTCAATGCAAATCGTCCCCAGAAAGAGTTTAAACACAATTTGGCGAGTGCGCGCTTTCCTGGATTTTAACAATTTCATTTTTATCCAGCACTATTCCCTCTGTTTTGAAATACTCACTAACGTAGTTGTCTTTGTCTGCGTCTGTTTTCACCCATCCAGGGTATCCAGACGCCTCCTGTTTGATCTTGAGGAACTTGTTAATATACTCTACAAACAGTCCCCTCTTCTCTGGTCTGGGGATCAAACTGGGTAATTTTATATTCCCAAAATTCGTGTACTCTAACCATTGTGTAGCCCATTTCTAGCGTTAGTCGGACCTCGTCCACTATCCATGTGCCTGTAATAGTCCTGTCAGAGTCAGTGTGTAAACAATCCCCTTGGTTCATCTCGTTTTCACAAGAGGAGCATAAACAAAACTTTAATTTTGATTGTGTCCTGTAGGGCAGTATGGGGTGATACAAATTTCTAGGAGGCAAAACAGTGCATTGAATTAGACCCTCTCGGTCAACAACGTCGACGGGACAATCGTCGGTGACAAAAATATTTATAGGGTGACCTACAGGAAATTTAAAATATTTGCATACCCAGGGATATAAACTGCAGACATCAAGATAGCCTATTTTTTCGTCGGGGTTTGTCTTGTAATGTAATGTCATAGATTCACACCGTCCACCGTACAGTGCGTCACGTGGATTGAGTGGGGCAGTTTGAATCATAGGGTGATTGTTTAGCTCTAGATCTAGTTGTGTGTCTTCAGTCAGTATTTTGTCAAAGTCACACTCTTTCATAGTTGTGACAGTGTACCCTGCGGCTCTAAATTCTCGATCTCTCAACAGAGTGCACTCGTATCGCTCGGTGAGAGTCTTTCGTCCCTGTTATAGTCACGTCACGGTTTGAAAGACATGTACACCCGTGGAAGAAACACCCGTCAAACTCAAAAATATCTCTCGTCTCGTCACAGTAGCCGTCCACCTTCCTGCCCAAGATTTCTATCTCACGTCCGTTGAAGGCGTGCCGTATGTGAATATCGGGTCGGGTTTTCTCCAGATAGACTAACCATTTTATGGCTTTCACAGACTGTCTGTCACCGCACCTGTAACCCCCCCTTGGGCAGGATGGCTATCGTATCGGGGCCTAAGAACAATTTTCTAAATAAACGATTACACGCTGACGATATTGTGATAGATTCTCTAAAAACGTCTGTCGCACCTATATTTAGAAATAAATGACGAAATGTACGGCAACCCTTGCGTAATACATTTACGTCATCCACACAATAGGCCTCCAGCTCTGACTTATTATTAAATATATACCCCTGCCGAATTTTCTCAGCGTGCCACACCATAAAGTCATTTCGCTCATCCGGTTTCATATAATCCGCACTGAACATTTCGGGACCGGGAATCTCACCGATATAATTTAAATTCTTTTCTGTATTAAACAAATAGGGTAGTGTTCTTTTTTACAGTCTAGTCCAATCGCTTTCGGGATCTGTCTCAGTGGCATGGGTAGGAAACATAGGCTGTCTTTAAATTGTATGTGGTCCATTGTCATGCAGAGTATTTTAGTTCCGTCCGCGATAATTTTAGGGGTGTAGTTTAGTGATAGAAATCTATTTAGGATAAATATAGCGTCAAAGCCTTTAGCATTATGCCCAAGACAAACAATTTTATTGGTAAACGGCCTCGGTTGTCTCAGGTAATCGATGAAACCATCTACCGGATTATCCCAAAAGGTATGAGATCGTTTCCCGCATTGGTCACAATCCTCGTCCATATTATCGTTAAATTCACATTTTACACAATAGTGTTGTACGTGAAGAAAATTCAGTTCGTGCACAAAACAATCATCGGTTATAGCGCGATCTTGTCTAGTCTCGAAATCATAAAATACCATTAGGTAATTATCATCAAGTTCCTTCCGATTCAACACCTGCATATGACAACGATGCGGGTTTTCTTTGTTCTGTTTACACGTTGCGCAGTATGATTTAAAACATTCGTGATTTCTCCCCTTTGTTTTATCACAGGTAATACACACCTGTGTTAAATCACAAACTGTTTTCTTACCGAGAATTTTATTCAATTTATGGCTAGTGAAACAAGCGGCAGACCTAAATATTCTGTTACATTCATTGCAATACAAATTTTTTTCACTTTCATACCAACACGGAGGTATGGACATACATTTGGAGCAAGTACTCTTACATGAATGTCTTGCACCTCTTTCAAAACCGGTATTACATCCGTCGCAAAAATACTGAACTGAAAAAGCCGCAGCCATATTGATTATTACGTTAACGTGATGTGTAACGTCATCGTATAGTAGGTTAATGTACCTACTAGAAGACGACATCCCCTCATACCACAATCCATTGACCGTTGAGAGGGTATTATACACGCGTAATTTATATTCGTCCCCAAAATAACGCTGAAATTTATCGAGATGTTCGCGCCCACCTCCCCCCGATAAATCTACGCGAGCTTTTGTGAGAAGCTCATCTACAGCATTGTTAATTTTACGCCCCTGAATATATGATTTATAATTAATATCATTAGTGATTTTGGCTATCGCTATTACTATAGCGTGAGCCAAACAATTCGTCAATGATTTAACAACGACAATGCTCCTTTTATGGTGACTCAGATAATCGTTTGGAAGGCACCTTCTTTTTAATGCTCTCTTACCGTTGCCCATCATCATTTTGATATGATTCGCTTTATTCCTCAATACATCGGCTATACCAAATCTTGCATTACTCTGAATAACTTTTGTTAATGTATTCATAATAGTGTTCACATCAATTTGATCACATCCACGGTAAGAAACCCTGACCGGTTTATCGAGGTTATTCTCCGTGTTCGTGATCGTGAGTCCAATTAAATCGTAAGGTGCCGTACCTCTGAGCAAGTATGCTAATAGACTAGAGAAACACGTCATTAGATAATGCAGTTGACTTACGTTCGTAATCAATGGGTTGAATTGGACTAAAATATCCCAGCCTAAGGTGTTGAACCGAGTATAAGTTCGTTCTGTCTCCCTTATTATTGTAAATGAGTCATTAGTGTTTGTAACCCCTCCCGCATAATCAAAAATGTGTTGGCGTTGTCTGTTAATGTCCGAGATAGAGGGTATAGATTCGCCGGATATAAATGTTTGTTCGTTAGACACTAAAAGAAGAAAATAAATTTAAATAATTAATTGAGAAAAGAGAAACAGTAAAAAAAATTAATTGTTAGTTTAAATAATGAATTTGAGAAACAACAAAAAATTAATTGTTAGAATAAAATAAAAACAATTAAATTTAGAAAAGAGAAACACATAAAAATGTTTAAAATAAAAATATAAAATATTAGTTTAACTATTAAATTTTAGTTTAAATTATAAATTGAGAAAAGAGAAACAACCGTAAAAAATTAATTAATTGTTAGAATAAAATAAAAACAATTAAATTTAGAAAAGAGAAACACATAAAAATATTTAAAATAAAAATATTTAAAATAAAAATATAAAATATTAGTTTAACTATTAAATTTTAGTTTAAATTATAAATTGAGAAAAGAGAAACAACCATAAAAAATTAATTGTTAGTTTAAATATTTAAAATAAAAACAATTAAATTTAGAAAAGAGAAACACATAAAATATTTAAAATAAATATATAAAATATTAGTTTAACTAATAAATTGAACACTAGAGAATAGATAGTAAAATTTATCTTACTTTTAGCAGAAAACACGAGCGCGAGGTAGATGCTGATTCACGTGACAACTTCTTTTCACTCGACAAGATGACGATGAAATGATAACTTTCTATTGTTAAATTCTCTTTTTATAGTTCACCGGCTCGATGTGCAATTCCGTCAGATATGTGGCTGACCTTTCTACACACCTATGTAATTAACGTTTCATGTGTGTGTGTGTGTTGATTTCGCTTCATTAAATGTAGTTAACCTTTCAGAAGCGACCTGAATATCTAATTAGAAAGTAAAACGGTTTGCCTTGATCTTTTTATAATAGCGAGTCGATGGCTACACCTGGTATCGAAATTTAAGTTGAATAGTAGATGTTGTTCACCTTGAGAGTGAGAAATATCACGATAAATAGCGTGTGTATTTAAGTCGTTAGATTTAGTAAAATGGAATCAGTTGAAGACACGAGTTTAAACGGCCCCCTTCAGTCATTTAAACTTCGCCATATTGAGCGTCAATCTAGACATATTTTCAACAGTAGATCTTATTTTGATAGAGTGAACAAGAGAGGAGCGCGTGGTGTTTGTAAATGCGGTGAAGAACATTTTATATCGCTTTTAGGTGATATATCAATTTTGGAAGAGTACTCTGATGGAGATAGATGCGTAGAGCTGGGAACAACTGATTGTTTTAATAATTACACGTGTGTATTAGAGATTCTAAAAGAGTCCTGCATCGAACGCACGATACATTATTGTAGTTCTGAATGCTTTTCTCACTTTAAAAAGTCATACGCGTGTGGGTCAAAACGTTATTGCAAAGTTTTTAAGTGACTGGTATCGCAAACACTTAGAGTGTCTGCACAATTGGCAAGACAGGGCATTAGACTTCGACGTCGCTTCTGAGACGCATATGACCAACCTACAAGCTAGGAGGGCTGATCCGTGTGCACCCACACCAGAGTAAATCAATTAATTTATAATTTCTTTATTTATTTATTTTAAATTTTTTTGCCTTCTTATTATTGCTATAATATATTTGTTGGTTTTTTTTTTCAAGATATGGACAAATTTATAAACGACTTCAACTCAACCAAGAGCGATGACATTCAATATATCTCTCTAAGAAGTTTAAAGGAGAATACAATACTAGATATTATATCTTTTAACGAAAGAGACACGAAGCATTGGAGAAGTGTTTATGTGAAAGCCTATTTACAAGATAACATCGTAGGTTTTTTCTACCAAAGAAGTATTCAGGCATTTGTTCAAAACAACATATTGACATTGTTAATAATTCAAAGTCTGTATTAATCTATGATGGCATAGGGGGTGATAATTCTATCAAGCTTAGAATAGAACAAAAGACTGGTTAATAGTTTTTTTCAATCTTTGGTAATACTGGTTAAAAAATTGAAATAAAAGTAAATAACCACTAGCTAATATCTGTTCATAATTGGTTTATGTATTCATTTAACAATTATATGTGTAATCTGTAGAGGTGTTTATGTAAAAGCCTATTTAAAAGATAATATCGTAGGCTTTTTCCTACCTAAGGAGTATTCCATATTGACCTTATAAATCAAAGTAACAACTAAACACTATTTATAATTTTACTTTGTAACTAATATCTGTTCATAATGGTTTTATGTATTCGTATAACAATTATATGTGAAATCTGTGTATTTTTTTATTATAATTAAATGAGAAAAAAACTTATATTTTATTTTTTCAATTTCTAGTAATATTTCCCTCTCATTTAAATTATATATTATTAATATAATTTCGTCCTCTGTGTAGTTATTAATTTTTAAAGAATGCATTCTAAAAATAAAGTTTTTCACAGCTGATACACATGTTAAAATCTAGTCTATTTCAATTATTTTAATTTGATATATAAATAACTAGACATTTAAACTGATTACAATTCATATACACTTAAAACTTGGCGGCGACAGAAATGATCTTGCCGCTGACATTTAAAACTAACCTCTCCTTATTTTTAAAAACTGGTTTTATTTTACACAGATGTATTTCACACTGAATACAAACTCAGTTGAGAGTAAAATTTTCCAAACGTTTAAATGTTATATTTAAGTCATAAAACATAATGAGTAGAGTATTGTAAGTTACGGCATATACATGAAAACAATACTTGATATTATTATTCATTCAAATCTGATGTGACGTACAAATGCTGAACACGTCACCATAAAACATATTCAAATCTATTTATTTCAATTATTCAATATATAAATAACTAAACATTTAAAACTAATTACAATTCATATACACTTAAAACTTGTACACGATAGAAATTATACTGGCGCTGACCAACTAACCGAACGTCATACAGGATGACGTCACAATACTATCAACTATCAATATATCTCTAGCATAGCTACCTCCACGTCACTCAGCAGTCATATTATTTGTGACGTAAAAATCCACCTGCTATACCTACCTTCAAATATAATGGGGCGTCCAGAACCACAGGTTGACGTCACACGGCTGACCTCAGTCATATTATTTGAAACGTCATAGTCTCATACTCCGGAACATCACACAGGATGACGTCACAATACTATCACTATATCTCTAGCATACCTACCGCCACTTCATTCAATGGGGCGCCCAGAACCACAGGCTGACGTCACACGGCTGACCTCAGACGCAAGGCTGACCACGCTCAACAGTCATATTATTTGAAATGTCACTATCATAGTCTCATACGTCAAATTCTGAATAATTATCGATGGGATATACCCCAGCTCTTACTACTCAGATGTATAGCGCTCCATCGTATTTAGCCGTCTCTCGGGTGTACGTAGACCTATCTGGTATTAAGCATATATTTCTTCTAATGATTGTACTACCTAAGAGAAGAAGGGCGTTAGCGTTAATGCTAATGAAAGAAAAAACAGGATTTGCAGGAAGATGTAGACATTTTAGCAGCCCAAACCTTAAAGACTCGAAAAGACTGTAGTGAAATGTATATGAGTAGTGACAGTGAGGAATTTTTAAAACACTTATCTACAAGCATCTTTTGTACGATGAGATTAAGTTTAAGGCGTATTTTAGATTCACATGGGAACAATTTTCATTTCTAATAAGTCTAACTGTAGAAGATTTGAAGGTGGTGCCAACCAATCGAGTGCAGAATGCACTATCGCCAGATATAAAACTTGCTCTTACTTTAAGGGACTTATTGGCAGTTTTATAAAATAACCTAACCTAAACAAACTTTAATAATTATGTTGATTATCGAATAGAAACTTTACTGTAATTCTAAAACATAAAACAAATTCACAAGCAGAAATGAAAGCCATGTTTTTACCAGAAGAACACTTTATTACCATTTCAAAGATTTATATAAAAATAAAAAATCGGAATTTGTGAAAATACCACATTGTTATTAAAGTATTTAAAGATTCAAATAATTACTCTGCAGAACTATGTTATTCGTAAAACTATTTTACATTTAATAATGATTCATCTAGAGAAGATTCATATGAAATCGGGCCGGGTGGCGTGAATTGATAGGGGTACTGAAGGATTCACTTTGCGAAACAGCAGATGATGTGCTAGGCAGATTGTCATGGTTAAAAGTTGACAAGGTTTGCACAGGAGGTAGCTAATGATGGATTTCCAAGTCACTAACAATCTTGAATATTTAAATCTTTGCTTCAGTTTTTTCGGCTTGAATAAATTGCTTGACAGTTGCAGCCAATGCCTTGAAGAAAATATCGATCTCATCATCTCGTTGACCTTAAAGCTCAAACATTTTTTCCATACATTTCGCATATTCCACTCGCTCTTCACCTCTCTGTTTCAACACGCCAATAATGACGTCATTATTTTTAATTTTTCGGGACCTATATTCATTTTTTAGCCGTGGATTTGTGTACGCTTCTGTGAGGTCAACCTGCACTATATCTGCATCGTGTACTTTAGGTGGATCATCTTCCACAATGCCATCAATATTCTCACTATCTTCACAGCCACCTGTCAGGCCTATAGATATGACCTCTTGATTATCATTCTCTTGTGTATTACTATAACCAGTGAATAGTTTTGTTTATTATAGCCGCATCTTATAACCTATTCAGGTTATACGCATATATTATACTCTATTGGGGTAGGGATGAGGAAGGAGGCATTTTAGAGGTAATCTACCCATATTTGCGTGGAATAATAGGGACTATTTAGGAAAAACCACCTTCAGTAGACTCGACTGGGATTATAGCCCGATCTCCCCGTCATCAGTGGGCTAGTTTAACACAAGACCTTAGACCGTTTGGCCACTGAAGCTGGTTTGAAACTGGTTAGATTAGTATAGGTTATGATAGGTAATGTTAGGTTGCCATTTAAATGTTGAGAGGTTACTTTAAAGTATTTGAATTTCAAGGAAAATAAACGCGAAAACCTTTCCTTCTGGGCTCCCGCACTCCCCTTGTCCACGAGCCTCTGCGTCACCGGGCCATGTATGTAAAATATAACTTGTCGTATTATGTTACAGTAAAATTTACACTCACTGTTCATCCTCCATGACATCAAGGAACCTCAACCTGTCCCAGTACGTTGCTCTCTTTTTCTTTGCCGGCACCTTTTTTTTCCGCTCTTCTTTATCTTATGAAGTTGTCATGAATGTTTTTCCGTCGTGTTTTACACTGCTCATCTAGAAAAAATAAAGGAGGATTATAGTTTGATCCACAAATTTAATCATAATGGAATAATTTACTATCAAGCTGTGTGTTTTTTATTTTTGTTACTCTTTTAGATTCCTGGCAACTGGCGATTCATTCCACTCCTTAGCGTTCTCATACAAATTTCTCACAATACTATTTCGAAATTTGTACCGGAGGTTCTTAGAGCATTGAAAATGAACTTGCAAGAAATGCGTCTTCCTACTGCGTCTTAACGAGACTGGAATAATAAAGCGAAGGAATTCTGGAATCGCTGGGCCTTTCCAAACTGCGTCACTGGACTGGACGGGAAGCATGTACGGATTATTTCACTCTCTATCTCTGGAAGTCTTTCTCACAATTTCAAGGGATTCTTTTTAGTTGTACGTTTTGATATGGTGGATGCAAACTGCAAAATTATTGTTGTTGATGTTGGATCATATGGTAAAGAGGGCGATGCTGGAATATTCAACACATATAACATTGGTAAGTTGGTAACAGATGAGACTATTTTCTCTTCACCCCAATATTTACCCAACTCAAATATTTTTCTTGCTATTATTATTATTATTATTATTAGCATCGCGTCTTACTACCCGTTCGGGTTATACGCACTTACGCTAATGTGTAATGGTAGGGTGATTGTGAGATGAAATGGAGGACCTACAGTTTAACGTGGAATCCAAACCAGGTGGAGGCCTGGCATTCTCCACATTCACAAGATGTCTTGTCAGAGGTGAAGGAATGGTTCGGTAATTTTTCTTGCTCATGCCGTTGTCGGTGATGAGGCCTTTAGATGGGATAAACACGTCTTGAAACCGTACTGTCAAAAGCAGGCTGTAGTTGATGTCAGCAAGAGGAACTACAATTATCCATTATGCAGAGCGCGGAGAGTAACAAAAAATGCGTTTGGAATTATTTATGTTGTGTTTCGAATTTTTTTTTCACATCAATTAGTATAAAACCAGAGACAGTTGACTTGGTAATCTTTGTCTGCTGTTGTTGTCACAACTTATAGAGGGATGAGTACCTTACAAGTAATCCCCAAGGGCAATCACAAGTCTAACAATATGAACTGCCAACAGAAAGTATGATACCCTTGGCTGGGTTTGGTGGGTTTTTGCACAATCAGAAGGCTTCAAAGTGAGAAGCAGATATACCGACTACTTTAACGATGAATACTATGAAAAGAATAGACAAACCTTATTTAAAACAATAAAATAGAGTATAAGGCTTGTGGTTGGATTAGTGGACACAATTTCTTTATTGTAATTTATGTTACGCCTGAATTTAAATTTCAGAAACATTGATTTTATAATGCCACATTTTTTAAAGTATGTTGTGGGGGTAATTCTTCTCTATGGTTACACTCTGTACAGACAGGAATGAAGTTAATCTTATTGTAATCTACTTAATAAAGATAGTTTGAATTACCTGATTTATTTATGGTTTTTCTTATTTCAATCCAGATTTGGTTCTTTTTCATGTTGTCCTTCTAATCAGGATAACTAATTTTCCATAAAATCTCATGTCCACAACCAAATCTATCAATTCCTCGTCATCACTCCAAGAAAAGTGGGGCTGAGTAGCTTGTTGTTTCTTAGGTCCCATTTCAAACACATTCAGTATACAACTAATATCTGCAATAAACACACCAAAGCGTCTTAATGCGCCGCGCAGGTCGCAATTGATTGCTCCAAAAGCAATCGGTTTGTTGCGTCGCGCGCATCACTTCGACGCACCACGCATCGTGTTGTTTTGGAAAACACTCCTATTATTCAAGTGCTCAGTGCATTGCGTTCTTCGCAGCGAATGTATTGCGTCATTAGAAAAACGTAGCTTTGATCCCATAACTTGAAGAGAGCATATTTCAGCTGGATGCACTTACTTAGACACAAATAACATGAAATAAATTGACAAAAGTATAGTTATGACGATATCACCATGAAGACATGCATTGTAAAATAAAGAAGGGTAAAGGTTTCCAGTTTTGTTTTGTTAGCACATTGTGTGAAGTATAGAACAAGACGCCACCTCGTTCAAACACCACCGTCTGGCAGTAAAAAAAAAAAATTAACATCGCCACTTTCGTGCGCACTGACCGCCTGACCTTTCTTACACAATTGGCACGATGCCAATTCACACGTTTGACCTAGTCTTTGGGATGCACTAGAGATACAGATAATTAACTATGAAAAATATAATATAAATAACACAAAAATGCACAATATGCACATATATTTTTATTTCGCTTCCACCCCCACCCCCCTCCCCCCAACAAAAGATTAACCTAATAGCTTAGTATGCATCAATTTCAGGAGCACACGGTCAACACAAGAAAAATAATACGTCTCATGACTAACTAAACCAAATACTCTGGTTCGATTCTTCTCTATTCTAAACAACAAAAACTATTTCAGAGATCAACCAAAGTTACTGTACAACAAATCGGAAGGCAATAAAAACTTACACATTTATATTATGCATACTTCAACAATATCAGAGTGCTAGATATCACTGGTTTAATCCTAACCTATCCGTTCAATTTTCTATCTATAACCTTGCTAATTTCTTATATCTACACAAATTTACCATCTATTCTGCTAGTACATTTTCTAACAACCTGCTTTACAACAAAATAAGTACACTCAGAATAGTATAACCGGACGTCTTAACGTCACTTATGTTTACGAACTTATTTAAAGATATTTTCCCTACTTTTACAATTTAGTAAACACACTCAAAACAGTATAAGTCAATGTGGTGACGTTCCCTCGTGTACACGAATTCGATTAAGTATTTTGTTACCTTAATTTACAAAAGAATAAGCATACTAAAAAAATACAAACGAACGTGATTACGTTAATTCGTGTTTACAAATATAATAAATAACCTTATTAAGCTAATTTTCACGAGGATAAACACTTAAAACATCATAACTGAGCGTCGTAACGTTCACTTTTGTTCACCAATATAATTAAGGACCAGTACTGCCCCATATATCTGCTGTGACAATAGTCCTAGCCGTCAAGGAAATATCTGACACGGGAACTCATATTTCTTACATGAAAATGATGTCAGGAGCTAGCGAGAAAAATGAAAGAGACACACCAAACTTCCACGAACGGTCAAGCCGACTCCATGCATAGCGACTAACTACTGTGTAAGCTCCTCAGCGGGGACACAATAAAGGACCCCCCCCCCCCCAATATATAAACAAAAAACCTAACAAACCCATTTTCCTCCAGAAAAACCACGACTAACATGGCTATTGTGTCGCAGTCCTGACCTGTTCGGGACATTTCTTAAGCTGTGTCACGTGAGCTCGACGCACAGGAAGCCCTCTCACAGGGTCCACTAATTGGACTGTGACGTCACTCATGAATCTGTGTTGGTCACTGGGGTGGACCACCTATAACCCAATTTACCCGCAATACCACGGGCTTTGTCACTAAGTTGGTGTATTTGATACACCACTCTATCACCTATTTTTAATTGCACGTCATGCCTGCCAACATTGAACTTTCTGGCTACCCTTTCGGGTGACTGCTTCAGCTGTCTGAAAGCGTAACTCCTCTTGTGTAGCACCTGCCTAGTGGAGGGTTGCGTCTGTTCAGATGGGAGTTGCCATTTAACGTCAATAGGGGACAGTAGCTCGTGTCCCATCATCAGCTTGGCTGGAGTAGCCTTGTGGCTAGAGTGTGGGGCGTTATTGAATGCTACCTGGAGCCAGGACCATTCAGTGTCCCACTGGTGGTGGAACGTGTGGTGGAACGCAATTAAGGCGGATTTTAAATTTCTGTGACTACGTTCACACAAATTAGTTGCAGGATAATAAGGAATCGTGGTTATGTGCCTAATGCCCATAATGAACACATATTTTTGAAACTTAGAGAGGTAAATGGACTGACATTGTCTGAGACACGGGATTCCAAAAATTTTGAACACTTTATAAACCTTTTATGGCCGTTACCAAGGTAGCGTTTCTCAATGGAATGAACCACGTGAGCTTAGATAACCCGTCTACGACCGTTAACACATATAGGTTCTCATTCACTGACCTTGGTGGGAGGCTAAAGAAGTCTACTAAAATCCTCTCCATGGGGAACCTAGCTACACTGGAGGAAAGCATGCCAACGTTGTCCTTTGGGCGGACTTAGCCCTTAAGCAATCTTCACACGCTTTTACATGGTCGCTTAAACATCTGTCCATACCCGTCCAAAAGAATCCTTTTCTAACTAAAGCAATAGTTTTGGCAATGCCCAGATGTGCCCCCACAGGAGATGTGTGATAATATTCAAATAACACTTGCCTAAAAGAGGTAGGAAAGCATATTTTCCACAGAGACTGGCGGGAGGGCTTTACATACAAAATATATTTTTCCAATTTAGAATGAGAGATTTTTTGTTTATCTTTCAAACGAGCTCGATTGTTCTCCAACGTCGGATCTCCTACCTGTGCGGATTTCAGTGAAGTAAATAGTTCGGGAAATTGAGTCAAGAATAAGACCTTGTGGTGTTAGGCGCTGTACCCCGAAGCGGCAATGTGGGAGGACGTTTCCCCGAAGTGGGCTCAAACATTCTTGATAAGACGTCTGCTACTTAATTATCTTTCCCCTTATTATTTACAATGGTGAACCGGAATATTTGCAACTGAGTAATCTAACGGGCAATTTTCCCAATTTTAGCTGCGGGTGGTTCATCAACCAAGCCATGGCGGAGTTATTAGTATGCAATTTAAACACATTAGACTCAAGATACTGCCTAAATTTTCTGTAGCAAAAAATATTGCCAATGCTTCTAGTTCATATGTAGGATAGTTCAGTTCATGTTGATGGAGCGTCCAGCTGGCATATGCCACCGGTAGGATCTCCCCTTCAGTTTCCTGTGCCAACATAGCTCCTAGTCCTGACGAGGACGTGTCGGGTTATAGGATAAACCTTTTTTGAAAGTAGGCCATTTTCAAAATAGGCGCTTCAACCAATGTCTGTTTTAACGTCTGAAACGCCTGTTCGGCATCATTCGACCATAAGAAATTGGTTTTGTCCTTCTAAGCCAAACCAAACGGTAAATAATTATACTCATATAACCCAGTTTGAGTAATGATAGCCGCACACTCTTTGGACTCTTCATTGAGGGGCACTTGATAATAAGCTTGATTTAGATCAAGAAGGGACTAGACCACCGCTTTCCCTAAATACTGGAAGGCCATCTCTACGGTGTGTAGAGGAGTGACCTTAAAGACTACTTTCTTGTTCAACTTACGGTAATCCACCACTAAGCGATGCTTATTGTTGAGCTTGTACACCAAAAATGCTGATGATGCGTAAGGACTGCGTGATTACTTTATTATCCCTTTCCTCCTTCGCTCCTCTACATGTCGCTTTAAAACTCATAATTAGGGTGTGGCGAAGTAATATAGCCTAGACCTGACCAGCACGTGATCCAACAACTTTATGTCACATGCATTCGAGATTTGTTTAGAAACTCTCTCCCCAGTATGACATCTACAATCAAATTGGGCGCAACCCAAAACCATGTCGGCCATAAAACCCTATCTATTTTAACTGTGACTTTCACTTTGGAATTAATGCACATGATGCCGCCATCAGTGGTTTCACACATCATTTCACAAATTTACCTTTGCTTGATGGACGAGATAGATTCCAGTTCACTGACAAATTTTCGGGAAATTAAATTATGGACTGAACCAGTATATATTATTGATAGCGTGTTCTTCTGTCCCACTTTGTTCCTAACACCTGATAAATTTGGAGTGCGCCCTCAAATTTTTTTGGATTCTAGGCCTAACCATCGTGGTACATACACCAAGGCCCTGCTTCGATTCCCTTGGAATGATTGAGTTTGTTTGCTGCGTACCTCTCTTTCATCCCCCTAGGTTTGTTCCATTAAATGGTCTGGTGATCTACAAAGAAAACACTCTCTCTGTCTATTCGTTACTGTAGCAACTGGGACTCTCTTTGGGCATAACTACCCCCCTCAACCGTTCTCTGGTTTGATCGAACCTGGATCTGGGTGTGGTTTGTTGGGAAAGCGATTGTCGCATCTGATCATTGTAATTACAATTGGGTTGTTTTGTTGACGGTATCGCCACACTTCTAAATTACCTATGTGACCTACCCCCTATATTAACACCACACAAATAACACATAGAGGTAAGCACAAGAGAGTTATAAATTTATTGATAAAAAACATAATACAACTTAATGAGGGAGCGGTGTTTAAGAGTAATAGCAATAAAGGTAAGCCTGAAGGGCTATAAGGCACAATGGACACCGCCAGGGCCTGAACGGCATTACAATTGTTGTACCTCACATGGTACCACGATCGCACACTTGTTGATCCATGGTAACTACACACGTGTTGTGTAAATACAACCCCTTTTCACGAACTTGGCTCGCACGCGTCTCGTCCACATCCACCAATCGCCATCTTCCTCTCTCACTACACTCCGTTTTTCACACCCAGTCTCGCCAACCTCAAGCAATAAGTTTAGGTGAGTCTCTAACACTCGGCCATCCTGTAGCACTCATCGTCCTCGATGAAGTCTGTTCACACATGACATTAACAAATAAGCTCTCAAATAATCCTTAAACTATCTTATAACTAGATTATGATATACACAATATACAATGGTACACAATACCATAATAATCACAACACTCCGGTGACAAAATCTCTTAGGTACTTGGGCCGACACCGTTCTCGAATAGGTCGAGTCCTTGGGTTGTCTTGATCTCTTCCAGTGTCACCAACATCAGAACTGTCTGAAACTGTCACAGGACTGATATCAGGTTTGGTTGTCTTCAGCTCCGATCCAATTGACCTATCATCTTCTGACTCATCACTCACGGGTTCACCATCATCAATCTTGTCTTTGTTACCCCATGACTTGAGTTGAGAAACGTGCGCAGTGGTGGCATAGTGTTTCTGTTTAACATCCCCTGTCAATTGACTAACTCGATAAGTGTTGCCATCTGGGAACACTTTCAGTACCACAAGAGGACCTCTATACTTCCACTGCCCCTTTGTTGGTTCGCCAGTATGCACTGGTGGGCGTCGCATCATCACCACTTCTCCAATGTCAAAACTTGGATGAGTATACCTTTTCTTATCAAAATATGCCTTCTGGTGGAGCTGTTCTGCTATGATTTTGTTGCGTACGGTTTCCTGTATTTCTGCGGGTGGTTGGTATGTGCTGTTCCCAGGTAGATCTGTGAGACTCCCATCGTGGTGTCGAGGTCGATACCCGTGAAGTGCCTCAAAGGGTGATATCCCTGTAGTCTTGTTGATAGCGGTGTTGAGGTCACGTTGAATCTTCTTCAAATCCTTATCCCAGTCCTTTAAGTCTGCCCGCTGTGATGAAACGGATATCATCGGTGTCAAGGTTCGGTTCACTCGTTCTACCTGTCCATTGGCTTGGGGGTGCCTGGCAGAGTTTAGTACATGGTGTATTCCACGTGAAAGACAAAATTTTTCAAATACGTGTGAAGTGAAACACGTTCCTCGGTCACTGATTATTTTTTCCGGTAGACCACGCTCATCAAAAAAAAGATCATGGCACTTCAATACACTTTTGGTGAACGTATCACGCACTGCATAGATATACACATATTTTGTCAGGTTATCCACGATTACAAGTAGTTCACAATTACCCTTTGAGCTTCGAGGAAAAGGTCCTAAATGATCGATGTGCACAATTTGGAACGGGCGAGTGCCTGGAGGTATTGGGTAGAGCAGCCCAGCTTTTCGCCCCCCTGGGACCTTACTCAAGAGGCACTCAAAGCAGTGAGATATATGATGCTTAACATATCTTTTCATGCCTGGAAACCAATAGTTTTCTTTCATCTTAGCAACAGTACGGTCGACTGCAAAATGTCCAGACAAGTCATGAAATTTAACAGTAAGACTTTTTCTCATCACTTTAGGGATAACAAAAAGTTTGGGTGTCTGCTGATTATGATTTTCAATCTTACACACTTTCCCATTTACAAGTTCCAAATCAACTACCTTGCTACGTTCAGCCTTGTTTCTGTGTTGTTGGGGCAATTTTAGTATGCGCATAATATCCCTCAATTCTGAATCACTATATTGCATTGCTAGTACTTGATCCTCAACAGATAGGGTTATAAAAACCTCACACCTATCACTAATCACTTCTGCCATGGTATCTTGTTCGCAACTCACTGGTGCGCGGCTCATGGCATCCACGTGGACCATCTTCTCAGCTGGTCTATGTTTTACTTCAAAGTCATATTCCTGTATCAAATTGTACCACCTAGCAATCTGTGGGTTGGTCGTTCGCTTTCCATTCATGTAAACTAATGCTTGACAATCAGTCACCACTGTAAATTTAATTCCTAGCAAGAATTGTCTCAAGCGGTCCATAGACCACACTATTGCCATTAGTTCAAGTTTGCTTGAGTGGTAATTAGCTTCCACATCTGTAGTTTTCTTGCTCACACAGTATGTTAAGTGCATACGAGCATCTATACCTTCTTGTAGGAGCATTCCAGCCAACCCCTGAGCACTTGCATCTGTGTGTAGTTCAGTGACTGCACTAGGATCATAAAGCTTGAGTACAGGCTCCTGGATGAGGGTATTCCTGAGGTCTTCAAATGCCTTATACTGACAGTCTTTCCTTAATAAGCGACTAAGTGGTTCAGCTCTTTTGGCATAGTGAGGCGTGAACCGCCTGAATAATCCAGTGAGCCCTAGAAACCTTCCTACTTCATGGACAGAATTGGGCTTAGGAAACTCACTGATTGCCAATAATTTGCGTGCCCTGGGTTGCAAGGTGCCTTCTCTAATCACAAACCCTAAGTACTCAATTGTTTTCTTCTCAAACTCACATTTACTTAGCTTGCATGTAAGGTGAGCCTGTCTCAAGGCTTCAAAGACTAGTCTTAATCTATTTAGCATTTCTGACCAATGTTTTGCGGGGATTAGGATGTCATCAAGGTAGCACATCGCTATTGTATTTCGTAATCCACCTAATTCACGGTTCATCACACGCTGGAACTTAGCTGGTCCGTTAGTCAAGCCAAATACCATTCTTTCAAATTGACCTGTTTCCTCTGGTGTAACAAACGCAGTCTTCTCCTTCGCCTCTTCAGTCAAGGGAATTTGTAAGTATCCGTGGGCTAAGTCAAGTACCGTGAACACCTTGCTACCAGAAAGTTGTTCAAATTGGTCATCAATGTGGGGTAATGGATACCTATCCTTTACGATTTGTTGGTTTAGCCGTCGATAATCAACAACCAGCCTATTTTCTCCGGTTTTCTTTCTTACCAGTAACACCGGACTCGCTTATGGTGAATTAGTCTCAGTCACAATGCCGTGATCCTTCCATTCCTTGACTATTTCTCTTATAGCTTCCTTTTCTTGTATGTTCGTTCGATATGGTTTGCACGCAACCGGTTTGCTGCCAGGAACCTCAACTATGTTCATTTTGGTCAAATCAGTGCATCCTAATTCTGGCAAGTTTGAAGCGAAACAATCACTAGATTCATTCACCAAATTCACTAATGAATTTATGTCTTGTTCGTTAGCACAATCATCAATAAGGAGGTCATCTCTCCCAATAATCTTACACTTTGAGCCATTGTCACTGATGTGTGGTGTAGGCCTATATAGATCAACATCCACTATGTTCACTAATTCACCACGACCCACACTGACATTTTTCTTCATGTACATCTCTTCAGTACTGGTATTTATGATTTGTTTGGAGAACTCCCCGTTCTCATCTGGCTTATAAATAGCGCCACCAAACATTAGCTGGCCGTCTTGAGCTACATTCGACACAACTTGAACAAAATTAATGCTATTCCCTTGCAATTTGTTGGCTGATAGTGTACGCAGTTTAATTGATTTATCATTTGTCACTGTTGGTAGATTTAATTTCTTAAAGGGATCATCGTCGGCATTTCCAACAAATAAATGTTCTCCTAACTTAACAAATGCCACACGTGGTAGTTCTGTCCAAGACCGTCCGATGATGACCTCAGTACTTTGTGTATTGTCTGGGACAACCAGCATCTCCACATCACCTCCTACTGCACTATCCATAGATATATCCGAAATTATTTTTCCCAATGAAGTGATCACATTTTCTGTGTTTCCAAACCCATGTAAACTCTTTTTACAAGGTTGAATTGGCAACCTAGACTTGATGGCTGCTGTGGCTTGTATTGTGCAACAGTAACTGCCTGTGTCTATTAACGACATAAATGATACAGCTCCTATCTTAACTTCCTTCAAGTATTTCTCCAAATCTGCAGTTGTGTTCCTCTCGGTGCAATTGATTTGAATATGTTCTTCCGCTTGCCTGTTTCTATTAGTACAGAAACGCCTGGTATGACCCTCTTGACCACAAGCTAAACATTTTATAGTCCTCTTGTCTCCAAGCAGTCTCGAGAAATGTGTCCATATTTTTGACAATTAAAACAACGTGGTTCCAGTTTATCATTTTGATAATAAGCTTAATCTGGCCGCTCATACTTTATTTCACTTCGAGATGGTTGGCCTCTTGCTTGACTAACCTCTTGTGAATTGTTCATGTCACTTCCAGTTTGTAGGCCTAGCCTAGGTTGCTCATTTGATCTCCACAAAACCTGTTTCCCAGAACGAGCTGCAACACGTTTTGAACGCTGTGCATTCACTTCTTCGAAACCCCTTATGTCATGAAGGAGGTCATCCAGGTCATCATGATGTTTGCTCATGACGAGAGTACTTAATTCACGTGACCACAGACCAATTGCAAGTTGTTTCTTAGTGTCTGTGAACTCTAATCCCAGGGTCTTACATAGCCGCACTTTATCATGGAAATAAAAATTTGTGTTTTCATTTTTGTCTTGCACACGGTTCTTCATTTGATCGAATTTTTCTGGGAGGCTTAGAGTTCCCACAAAGGTCCGACGAAAGTGACGTTCGAATTGGTCCCAACTAACTATTTCTGATAGACGGGATCGATACCAATGTTGAGCTGCACCTATGAGGTGAGTCCTAGCAGACTCTAACTTGAACGGATCTGGCCATTTATGGAGTTCCGCCGTGGTGTTGATTATCTGTAGCCACTCAGATGCGTTGATTCCTGATGACTCACCATCAAAATGGGGGATGGTTTTCGCTAAGTCAGGCATTATATTATACGTTGGTTCTGGTATTTGCTGTTGCTGCGATCTCATCATTTCAAAAAGAGTGTGATCACGCTGGCGGTTACTTTCCGAAATTAGGTTCAGAACATCCTGCATGGACATAACCAAGTCTGCATGATGTCCTGCCACTACCTCCTCGTGGCTTACAGCTCCTTCCTCCAAATCGTTTTGGTTTTGTTGTTGCATTTTGTCTTTGATTTTTGAAGGGTTATTGGAAGTTAATTCACAATTTGTTCGTTTTCACAAACTCGTAACTCAAGATATGTAAAAAAAAAAATTGTTAAGTGTTTTCCACGCTATCAAGATGGCGACCACGGCGTACCCACGTTTTCAAGTCTTATTTTATCGCTCATCATCCGTGACAAAACTTTTTTATTAGCAGTTGCAACCCGTTATTATTACTATTTAAATTCAAGACATGTATCTTAAATGGAATTTACGACTGTGTATCACAACTTAGATAACGCGTCAGGTGTTTTAGGCCATTAAACTCATGGGATACCGGTTACGTACTTAACGGAGGAATTGATATATTTTGTGTTCATCCCACTTCTGATTTGTTGTACCTCACATGGTCCCACGATCGCACACTTGTTGATCCATGATAACTACACACGTGTTGTGTTAATACAACCCCTTTTCACGAACTTGGCTCACACGCGTCTCGTCCACATCCACCAATCGCCATCTTCCCCTCTCACTACTCTCCGTTTTTCACACCCAGTCTCGCCAACCTCACGCAATAAGTTTAGGTGAGTCTCTAACACAATAATAACAACATCAGGCGGCTACATGTAGGCCTACTTTAGACGGTCCCAAAATGGCCTCATCAGAGAATAGCATAAAGATCTAATAAATTGGTCTCCTGATACACAAAAACAAATAATATAAAATGTCTACCAACAGCATGAGCAAAGAGCCACCCGTTCAAGGTGCGAAACACTTAGTGATTCAAGGGCTCAAGTCCCTAACCTAAATGAAGGCACCGACATTAAACTAATATTTGACATAATATAAAGTCCAACATTAGTAAGAAAACCTAATCCATTCAATAACAATCAGGATGCCTACAGTAGATATAAGCACTGGCCGGCTCGCGGCCCCACATTCACCCAACCTTGGTAGAAAACAAGGCGGTAAATATAAACTAATTGCAAACATTAAATATACCAAAATATTAATAGAGACAACGGTTCCTTTAGTATAAGATCGCCTTAAGAGCTGACGTAACAGATCGTTGCAATAAAACATTATTCGTAGAAATATAAATAGAATTTTGAAAGATAGAAATTTACAGCCAAAATGAATTTAGAGAATAGCGTCCAGCCTGTATAAATTAGGCTATTTACCTTGAAAGCCCAGAGTCAAATGTGTGTCCATACTCTGGGTTCCAACCATTATATACACTGTGACAATCATGCGTTCTCAGCGCGCGGAGTAAAAGGAGGCGGAATGTTCGAGAAGGATCTCGAGGCCTGTGGGCATTGGTCACTCACACAAATATAGTCCATGGAAGTTTCTCTGAATGCGCGCGCAGCTCGCTCGTCTCTTGTTCTATCGGGCGAAGAAGAGGGGAGAGCTCTCGACACAGCCAGCGGTGAGCCTCGAACTTCGGTTCAGTTGAACGTGGATTTTGTGGTGAAGTGCATCTCGGTTTGTTGTGGACGAGTCGGAACGAGTCAACCGGGGCTGCTTGGTGAGTGTTACGACTTCTTCTTGACCATGTTGTAACAAGGTTACACCTATTTCATAATGAATAGCCTTTCTCTGTAACCCTTTTACTGACTTTACGCATACTCGGGGTATTTGTAATTTTATTTCTGGCTTTAGATAAGAAAATAATCTATTAAGTTAACAATTTTGGTAGATAAGTCAAAATATCCCTGTTTTTAAAGAATATGCCTTCTTTTGCTCTATTGATCGCTCTAAAAACATTACGAGATCTGACAGTTCACAGAAATTAAGGTTCCACTTTATAATGAGATTAAGGGCTAATATGTCTCTGTTATGGCCCAATTTATTATATTCTTGCGTTTCGGCTGCCTGAAAAAACGCCTTCACAGAAGATACAAACGGCATCATCACTATCAGGACGAGGAACGCCTATTTCAATTTATGGAAGAAACTCGTCTGAATCAATGTTGAACTCTTCATCCGATTTTTCTGCTTGGAAAATTAGCATTATTTTTTATAGATTTCTTCGACTTATTTTTCCTTTGGTCTTGTTTCACTGATTGCGGTTCATCGCCCTTAACAAACTTCTGTTTCTTACGTTCTCTTTTCCCTTGTGTTTCCGCCTTTTTCTTCTCAGACTCTTTTAATGCAAGTTTATGGGGGGATGATGTTCTATTTGCAGCCTTGATAGACCTTGGTCCTTTGTTTGTCATCTTTCTTTTAGGTTGTGGAGTTGGCCAAATATCTTTTGGTGATACATAATTAGACTTCTTCACTAAGGAACATCCTGAGGGGCCAGCTTCTTACAAGTCTTTTGCACACCATAGTGTAGCATCTCGATCTGGTTCATTAGATTTGGTGACAGAGGGTATAGTGGAGTTAACGTCCTGAGAAGATGTCAGTGATTTACACCTTATGTATAAAATTCCTGCCCTTGTTTTCTTCAAGGCTTTGTAGAGCAACCACTTCCATATCAAATTACGAAGCAACAAAATCTGTGTCGGAACATCTGTCGGTTACAAGGATGAATTCAGGTAACCATGAACCTATTGATGGCTATTTCTCCAGTTTGACACCTCAGATATGCACTGCCAAAAGTTGTGCAATGCCGTATGGTCCGAGAGGTCTGGTGTTAGAATGTAGCATCCACTGTCTAATGTTTTCAATGTAATAATGTTTCAATGACCCCATTAAGGTTTTGTCTAATGGTTGCATACGGTGGGTCGTGTGTGGAGGAAGACTTATTGTTACATGATTTTTGCGGGCAATATCTACAACATTAATGTTCTTATTGTGGGTGTTATGCCCATCAAGAATAAGTAAGACAAGATCTTCTGTTGTTGGTTTTGTTTTCTTGAAAAAGTGAGTAAGCCATTCAGTAAAGAGATTGCCTTGGATCCAACCCAACGGGTGGCATTTTCCAATGGAGCCAGGTGGAGCTCCTTTCATTACCGTCTCTGTCATATTTTTTCGCGGGAAAATCAACATGGGTGGAACAAATATACCTCCTGCGCTCATGCAGCATACATTGGTAACTAATGACCCCCTTCCAGCAGCGGTTAAGGCTCCGACCTGCCGTTTTCCTCTGAGGCCAATGACTCGCGGAACTTTACTTTAAACAACAAATATGCCGGTTTCATCAACCTTGAATATTCTGTATTGTGGATATTTATATTTTTGTAACTCAACTTCGAGTATGTCAAAAAACATTTACTGCTTCCTTATTAAATCCATTAGCACGAGTAAAGGACGTGGCTGATGGTTTCAAGATTGACAGTGTATCTTTGTGGTGGGCCATAAAATGATCAAACTATGCTCGGCCAGCTACCTCACCACCAGAAAATGGATGCCGGATGTTATTTTTTTCACACTACTGGTAATCTAGACGACGCACATCTTGTATCGTAAGACCATGAAACTTTGACTCCATGACCAGTAAATAATATATAAGCTCTTCCTCCATTTCGGGTGACATAATTGGCTTTCGCTCCAATCTCTTATTAACTGCTTCTTCAATCGTCAAATCAAGACGAGCGAGTCTTTGCAAAGTGGTACGAGGCACAGACAATATCTTGAAGCTTTTTTTTTTAACCCTAATGTATTATCTTTTGACGTACAAGGAGTTTGCGAGGCATCTGTAAAATAATAATATTAAATAATATCACGTTAAAATGTAGTAACTGCTGCATGGGACCCTTTGCTATGGGGCTCAAATTACTAGCATCGTAAGGGACCATAATATCACCCTTGCCATCTTGTTAAACACGATAATTTTGCACACTTATTAATAGCCGTAATTTATAATGTTAATACAGGGATCTCACCCTTATAAATTAACCTATACTAAGCTAAAATACCAATTAGCAGTTATAAAAGAATAAGTGTGTTAATGAGTGTCAAACAAATACCTTTCAAAGTATATTCAGGAACGAAAAATAAAAACACACCACAAATCACTCACCATTAGAGGAACTATGCCAGCGCACTCTACAAATACTTCTAGTAACTTTATAATAGTTAAAGTGTCATCTGATAGAATTTATAACCTGCTTACTTAGGAAACAAAGAGGCACATATTAACGACGGGGATTTTATATCCACCCTCTCCTCTATAACATGCGGGGTGGTCACTTTAGGAATCCTGGCAAGATCATAATGGAGTTTTGGAAGGAGTATCTTCCAGGGAGAAACTCAACCTGGTGACGTGGGGATAGCCTTTGGCAAGACTATCCCACACGTGTCAAAAACTGAAATAATACGGATCCCAACCGGTCCTGCACTACGCTCTTTGATTTCATACAAGACTCGATTGGGGGGATGGAACACAGGATGGTAAGCAACATACTTTGGCATGCAATGCACTTTCAACACGCAAGATGCTGGGAGATAAGACCGCCGGTAAGAGAAAGGGGGCTCACCGTCGTCGTCACATATGCTGATGACTGGACTGGTACAAAAGCACCAGTAGCCAGTCGAATGCCAGCATGGTGGATACTATCTAGCATCTTTAATTCTGAAATTCTAGCTGAGCCATAAACAAAACTGCCGTAATCAAGTTTTGGTCTCACCAAGGCCCTATAGAGGCGTATAAAGGTTTCCCTATCAGAACCCCAAGAGCGACCACTAACTTCTTTAAGCAAATTCAATACTTTGACACATCTAGTTTTCAGATCTTTGATGTGGGAGATCCAAGATAGTTTAAAATCAAATAAAAGTCCCAAGAACCTTACGGTCTCGGAGACAGGTAAAAAAGCGTTGTTATTTAAAATACTGAGGACTGGATGTATTCCGCGTTGTCTATGGAAGTAAACGACCTCCATCTTGGCCGCGGAGATGCGAAAGTTACTACGTGATGCCCGCAACCATAGATTGTTTACAGCGAGTTGTATCTGCCCTTTAGTCCTATGGAGACTTGATGAACTGCAATCAATTGCGTAGACATCCACAGAAAGACATGAACGGACAGGTAAGTGCACGTTGCCCACAATGGTGTTTATTGTGATGGCGAGCAACGTACAACTTAAAATAATGCCCTGAGGCACCCATTTTTTTGAATAAAATAATCGGATAAGGTAGTATATAACCATACCCGTAAGTGTATATCTGAGATATAATTAGCTATAAAAACAGGAGGTTCCCTTGAAACCCTCAATTAAAAAGGGTATTTAGAATGCCGTACCGCCAGGGGGTGTCGTACGTCTTCTACAAATTAAATAAGACAGCGAATAGGTGCTGTTTATTAAGGAAGGCGTCACAAACTGGTGTCTCAAGGTGAACAAGGTGATCCACCGTGGATCAGTTTCAGTTACGGCGGAAACCACATTGCATATCGGATAGATTGCAGGATTCTAAATACCATATAAAACTTTTATTAATAATTTTCTCTAATATTTTGCATATACAACTAGTTAGGCCTATAGGTCTTGTAATCTATAGGGGGGGGGGGGTAGTATAAAACCTCGCTCCCTCAATGACCAACTCAGCCGGTAGAGCACCTAAAAAAACTGAGTTCTAACCTCTCGATGTATCCGCGGTGATGTAGCCAGGAAGGATATTTTTGTGGCTTTAATGTGGGCCAGTAGCGATAGACATAATTACTAGGTAAACTTACCCTCTGATATGTATCCACGGTAATCCTGTAGCTCGTTGCGAAGTTCTAAATACTAGTGAAATAAACGGGTGGGCGCCAGTGAGTTGAGTGATACAAATTAAATGACTCTTATTATGAGCATGAAAAGGGAACAACAATTTCACCAGAAGGGTGGAACATAAATGTAACAAAATAGAAGTAAAGAAAAAGAAAAGGTCATATGGTAAGTATAGTGAAATTTTAAATATCTAAGACTCAAATACTCAAAGAGTGAATATATATTTTAAATGTGGCAGTTGTAATTTTAAAAGAAAGTCCTACCTATCCGGTACCAGAATAATTTATAAATCTAAGCCGTGAAACATTGCGGCATAAGAGCCTTTAAGTAAATAACATATATTAATTGGTGGTAACCACGAATTAGTGGTCCTGAACTGTCAATAATAATAAAACATCTCACTCGTTTTCCTGTAGTACTTGAGGTGATGATGCCAAACACAAGTTGCATACCATTCTCTGACCATGGCTGCAGCACTTACACTTCTAGATCTTCAAAATGAACAAGGCCGCTCATTCATATCACGAATCTTCCCCGTTTGAGAGAAAAATGAGGTCCAGTCCTCGACTCCAACCGGCGCTCGCTGATGGAACTTCAAACCTCAAATTCAATCCTTTGTATTTACACTCACATTTATTTCATATCTCAAAACCAGCGCGTAAATTTTCTTTTCTTTTTTCTTAGAGTCTTTCTCTCTTATAGCTTCTAACATTGATTGTCATGGTAAACAAAACAAACAAAAAAACATAGAGGTTGCATAACTATAGAGGTTTATAGAGAGGATGGATGGACTTAGTTATTTCAAGCTGCCATCAGGGGATGCAACATAGGTAAACTAATTGTAATGTCCCGCCTCCTTCATGAACACATGAATTAGGACGGGATAATGTTTACAGTCTATAGCTATTTGGTCCTAATTTATCTTTGCCACTTTTATAAATAGGAATAACTGCTGCTTGTCTCCATAGTGATGGAATTAATAAGATTCCTAAACTCTAATGTAGAGGTCCAGTAGGAGGTACTTGGTGCAACATATCATAGTGAATGTTGTCTGGGCCTTGTAGCAATTATTGCTCCAAGTCAACAGAATGGGGACAGTCAAGTATAAACATTACTTACCCAATACCACTAATCTTGCCGAGCACCTCGCGCAACGAACATCCGACTACACAAACCACAAGCGAACAACAGCCAAGACTGAGCCAAGTTCCGCATCTCGCCACTAGAGACCGGCGCAACCTCTACCATGATCAATCCGCCCAACTTCAAGAAACGAGAAGAAGATGGTAACTGCCAGGCTTTGCCAGAATAATATAGAATGTTCTTCTGCTGGCGCGCCTTTGTGCCTATCCTGTTCGATGATTGTGCCATATAAAAGACCATCCGTCGAGGAAGACGTCACTCTTAGACTTGGCTGCGACCATGTAGGACTAAGCGTCGGCTTAACGGACATATTATGTTAATGTAAGAATAAAATCCAATTTCGGTTTAAATTTAAATTATGGGAACTAGTCAAAATTCTTTTTAGATTTTTTTTATCAAATTTAATTATAAAGTATTTGCGTAAATCTTCGTCTTTGATTTACTTTATAATGAGAGTATTGTAAAGTCAGACATTTTCTGTGTTATTGATATTAGGCATTATGCGCGAACTTTATACTCAACCGATTAACTTTATTTGTTTCTCAGTAGTATTTAGGTTAGATGAGTGTAGTAAATATGAAAGTTTGAGTGTGTTGTTAGATCAGAACTTTTCAATATTATCCATAATGATTGAAAGTCAAACCTTTCAAAATTAACTTTATTTCGTCTCAATTGCAAATGTGGCATTTTGGGTTTGGTAAACATTAAGGTGGGAAAGTGTTTGAAATATGGTGCCGAGATTTTCAATATTAGTAGAATGGAGTATTGCACTAGATTATTATATATATCAACTTAACTTTATATTTTTTTACTAGTTTCTTGATTGTTACTTTTAGTATAGTGGTGTTAATATCTATTTTGTGCCAAAATAGTAACAAAAAACTTAAAGAGGTAATGTTAGGAAATATGCTCGATATTTATAATAGTACTATAATCCTTGTTTAGGACATAGGTGAAGGCTATTTTTGAGTTCTGCTAGTAGGTTATTAGCGTTAAAGTTAAATGGTATTGACATTAGGTATTTTTGATGGAACTAAAACTTTTAGTAACATGTGGCATTTTCGCAACAAGTTCAAAAATGTGTTAGTTAGGAGAGATCATTTACTGTAAGACGTATGATCATATTAAATTAATGTTATGAATCAATATTTGTATTTACGTAATATGTTTGGGTTACATAATAAATAACGTAATGATTAGAAAAAAAGAGTAAATATTTATGGAACAATGTTTTTATTGGATAGTATATATTTATGTTGAGAATGCTTGCTCACTCACGACTAATATATATATATATATATATATATATTATATATATATATATATATATATAACTGAATTATTAAATGCTCTTCAAATAATATGCTTATTATTTAATAAAGTTTGGCATAAATTAAATCTAAAAGATTCTAAGACTTGAGTTTATTCTATTACATAATTACGCCATATTATCCCTATGTCTAGAAAAGGTGCGAGGGATTAGCCTTCAACCTTTTTATATATTGATATGTTAGGCAACCAGTGAAGGTGGACCGTAGTTTCCCGATACTCACAAGAGTGAGTTGCGTGCGCTGGGGACATGCTAAATGTCCAGCACTTTATAACTCACAATTTTAGGATATTCACTCTACGCGCTCCTCTATATTCTATTTTATTTTTCTTTAACTGTAGGTTTGTTTATATTTATGTATTGAATCCCTCTAGTTTGGAGCTTAGGGATTACAACCTGAAGCTTTGCTTCCCGCCTGGGATAAGGCATAGATCATTTGATCTAGAATAATAGGGTAGTTAAACTCCCCGCATCCCTTGGCTTTGACCAAAATCAATATTATGACGCTCGATGCTCCGCTTATGCACTGGGAATTCGTTAGATTACCTCGCAGTGCTCGAGATTGCTGCGAACATCGGGCCCAATACAATGATGACTTCAACAACGGAGGAGACATGAGGTCAGGTATATTATTAACAGAATTTTTTCTGCTACGTAAATTTACGAATATTATCCCAAACCTTAGTTGTGGGAGTGGATATTGTAAGGGTAGAAACGAACTTTCTCCAAGACTCTCTTCTGCTTTCTCGAATGACACGGTGAGCTCGAGCACGTAGAATCCAGAAAGATATAACAATCCTGTTACTGCCTCTACGTTGGACGCCATTTATAACATTATGCTATTTTGTTGATGATAATGGCACCGTGTTTGGGCAGTATTTATACCATTAAAATAATACACAATTATTAGGTTAGATGTGATTTGATTTTAATATCACTGTTGTCTTGATCGTAAAACTGATCGTTTCGTTAACAATTTCGAGACGCGACTAATAAATAACATGACCGTACGTATCGAAGGCTGGAGTGACAGACACAGTGACAGTGAGGGTGCTAGTGTCAGGGCTAGTGAGCCAGTGCTATTGAGCCAGTCAGTCAGTGCCGATTTATTTCACCACGCCGAGTATATAACTCGCTTCGAAAGAACATTCTAGAAGGTGGTGTTACAAAAAATTAAAATAAAAAAACATATCGATGGCAGTAGAAAGTCCGAGAGCCGGAAGATGCCTCAAATTACCTTTTAAAATTTCTATTTGATCTTTCCAGAACAGATAGTCATTATTTATTAAAATCCTTAAATTGTCATATTGACTCTATAGGTCCTACGTCATGCACTCTGACGTCACTTATCAGTGGCTCGTGCCTTCTTAGAAGAAGAAGTGATTTAAGCGCCACATAATCTATACTTATAAAAAATAACATGTCCTGATTGATTGACTGACTGACTGACTGACTGAATGACTGATTCATCATCGCCGAGCGAAAACTATCAAGGCTACAAGCATGAAATTCGGACTGTATATTCATTTTGTTATGTAGGCACCCACTAAGAAAGGATTTTAGAAAATTCCACCCAAAGGGGTCAAAATAGGGGATGATAATATGTATGATAATATGTATGAAAGTCCGTCATTTTGAAAGTTACATAAACAAAATTTTGTATTTCGGTTATTGACGTAAAACAAATAAATACGTGTTTCAGGAATTTTGGAAATTTTATTTAATAAGGGATGAAAAAGGGGGTGAAAGTTTGTATCGGACTTGCATTATTTTTGATCTGAGGTCAAGTTATGGTCATCAACGTAACGTAATATTTTAAATTAATCTGTAAATACATATGTATATTTTCGTATTAATATATAATCAACTTCCACGGGAGCAAAGCCGCGGGCAACAGCTATCTAGTATATTATAAAGTTCAAATAAAATTAAGTACGTTAATAAAATTAGGACAATATTATTGTCAATGCTCTCACATATTCTTTATGGTCAGGTCAGTAACATTACAAAGATTCTAGATTCTCCAAAGTAGGACGTCGATGAAAGAGAGTTAGGGCCCGACGATGGTCAGATTTAGCTAACCGACACTACTCGTTCCACCAGGGAACAGAATGGTTGTGTGGATTTGGCGAGGATTTAGGGATGGAAGCCTTCGCTGCCGTGATGACCATCACAGTAAAATGCCCAACCTTCACATCGACGTCAGGAGATTGGTGTTCATCAAATACAGTGAGCTTGCGGAGTTTATGCCTCCACCGTGGCGTTAGAGACGTATGTGTGCAGAGCGCCGTGTTAATGTGCGTAAAAGGTGGTAAAAATGTGCAAATAGATTAAAAAAGTATATACATCTTGCGCAGGATGTCGAGAGGGAAAATTTAAAAAGTGGTTGAAGAGGATCGGTTCATCGGTGTGCCGCCTATGAACAGTTCTCCTTTTGGGGATGAAGGAACTTAAAGGTCAGGGATTTTAAGGTATGGAAAAATCCGGGTAAAAATTAGAAACATTTGGTTTTATTAAAGACGAAAATCGGACAAGAACTTTAGGAGATATTAAAGGTTAAAGATGGGGTCATGGGAGGTCACCTCTGCCTTCCGGGTGATTTTCCTAAGAAAAGTAAATAGTAGAAGGTAAAGGGTACTTCTGAAGCAAAATTGTTTAAGAGGAATAACTTTAACAAATGAGAAGATAAACCATTCAATATATATATATATATATATATATATATATATATATATATATATATATATATATATATATATATATATATAAATGATCGGTATTGAAAGAGGAATAAGAATTCAGGGGTGTACATAGAAAAATTAAAATAAAGGTAAAACTTTTTAAGTTGATTAGTTGGTGTCAGGGTAGTACAGACTGATAAAGTGGGTCGAGAGTAGAACAGAAGATACATTTCAGTGGCGTAAAAAAAAAGTAAGAGGGGTGACCTACGGAAGTGTAGGCTTAGTAGAAGTTGAGGGTAAGACATGTCTAATGACGGTGGAAAGGCTGGGTATAAGGAAGGGTACAATGGCGAGAATGAGGATGAGGAGCCTTTGGATGTGGTTCGCGAGAAACTTTAGGTGGAGGAATATGGTGGTAAATTATGGCAGGAGTTCACGGAATGTTTGGAGGAATGTATTAAAAGAACAGGAGGTAAATCTGGTTTTAGGACCACTGAGAAAGTAACTATTATTTACATGAGGACGCTGGAGAGGTTGGCGAATAAAAAAGGGCAGGTGGAGCAACTAGAGAAAGAGAATAGAAGATTAAGAGAGAAGAATAGGGAATTAGAGAAGAAATGTGCAATACATATTGCAGAGGAAGAAAAGAAGACATAAGTACTGTGGTAGTGGCCACTAAAAAGACAGGGTTGATGGAAGGAACCGAGAGCAAGGTGAAACTGGTGGATGAAAGTAAGAGACGAAGCACGGTATATATTAAATCCAAGAAGTGGAAAGGTGTGGAGTATGTGGAAAAGTATCTTAAAGAGAAGATAGACCCGAGACAGAATAGAATGAAGATTAAATATATGCGGAGAGTGGGAGAATATGTGGTCGTGGAGGCAGCTAATCCAGAAGAAGCGGATAGGATTAAGGGGAACAAGGAGATAAAGAGTGAGTTGAGGTGTACGAAGCAGTGGTACGTGGATCCGTTGATGAACTTCTTTGACATAGATGCGGACATGTCTGATAAGGAACTAGTGGAGGCCGTATATATACAGAACTTTGAGGGTGAAGTAGAAAAGGAGACTTTTGAGAAGGAATTCTGTCTTAAGTTTAAAATAGGACCGAAAGGAAGGAAAACAGTTAACCATGTTGTGGAAGTAGGGGCGGAAATTAGGAAGAAGATTATATTGGAGGGCGTATATGTGAATTTTAGTAAGGTGCATGTAAAAGACTATGTGGAAGTGACTAGGTGCTACAACTGTGGCGAACTTGGACATATAAAGAGAATCTGTAAAGATAAGGAGAAATGCTTGAAATGTGGGGAAGAAGGACACAAGAGGAAGGAATGTAAAGGAAAGGTAGTATGTATTCCGTGTAAGGCAAAGAAAGTAAAGAAAGGGGAGAAAGTAAGTATTGAACTGTGTGAGGATCCGAATGGCAAGGAGTGCAGTACTTATAGGCTGATGATCAGGAGGATGTTGGAGCAGACGAGGTATGATGTGGATTAGGTAGGAATAAAGGAGATATGGGAAGAGAAAGAGTTGTATGGATCGGTGTGTGGTGCAAGAAACATAGATGAAGAAGTATGGAGCAAACATAGGGGGCAAAGTGGGGGGAGTGAAGGACTTTGAGGTTATAGGAAATGGAGGAACATAGGAGTGGAGCACATAACAATAGTAGGAGGAAGAAAGTGAAGGGGCAGAGGAAAAGGCGGCCGCGGATAAAGGAGGTAGGTTGAGGAGTGGGATGGTAAAGTATCCTGATGTTCCGGGAACAGCTGATGGGGGATCCAGCGGATGCCAGCGGCGAAGGTCACTGATGGACCGGGGATCAACGTTCCAGTTGGGGAACTCTGGAGATCAGGAGACAGCTGATATGGATAGAGACGGTAGGCTGTAGGGTGGACCGAGATGAGACTCCTAGATATCCGGAGCCCAGAAGAGTGCGGTATCCACTGGATTCCGGAGGTGGGAACCTCCGATGAACCGTGGGGAGCCGCAGTTCCAGTTGGGTAGAGCCATGATGGAAGAATGAGTTGACGGCGGAATTCATCCCTCTGCTCAGTGGATCCCCACACTTGGAGACAAGTGTGTAGTAGGGTTCAAGCGAACGGGCTTCCGGACCGTCGGGGACCGTCTCCGTCGTCTCTATGAAAGGACCAGAAAAAGACCGCAGCCTTGAGGAAGTGAATAGGATAAGTTAGGCTAAGCTCTTCTTTTATTTTATTTTTTGTATTAAATGTACTATTTTTTAGTAATTAGTATTTAAGTTAGGCTTAGGTCCATGGTGTTGGCTTTGTGGGGAAGGTAGGCGGTGCGAGATCTTGTTAGGGCGCCTCCCTAGGTGGTGAATAAGGGGATGCCCAGCCCTGTTGGGGCTCTTGCTGACCCGGAACCACCGGATCCGGTAGCGGCGGTATATCCAGCGGGGTGGGGTACCGGGGGCGTGATATACCCGGGGTGAACCAACTAGTTGAACAACAAATGGTAGACGGTAATATATGGACATTAGGTTTAGGCGCTAACATCGATGTAGTTAATAAATAAAAAGGAATTGTGAAATAAGAGAATAGAGTAAAGAAGGGTAGCACGCCCCAGTTTTTTAAATAGGTACTGGGGTTAGGTCTAGGATAATGTTCAGGTTGTCCCCTTTCACTTAATCGAATATACTTGTTGTTTTGATAAGGTTGTTATTCTAAGAACAGTTTTGTTGTTTATCTAAATTGTATTTGACTGATTGTAGTACTAATGTTTTTATTTTAACTATGTCTAAATAAACTAAACTAAACTAGTTTATGTCAATCAGCGCGTTTAAGGACTCATTGTGGTACCCGTGCTGTATTGGGAGGATCTTGAATTGGTGAAATCAGAATGGGAAAATGATCTGTGCTGGGCACCCGTTTTTTTTAAAATATAATAGAGGAATGCATTTATGTTTTAATTGTGCGGCGAACACGGGCCGAACTTTCAACCTCCTGCTGGACTACGTGGCCCACTCTGAGTTATTGTGATTTGGTGCCGAGATTGGGCAGCATAGACATTTGCAGTGCGATGTCGTCCATTACGCTAAAGTAAAAGGAGGGGCGGGTTCTGGGTTGAGTGTTCTGCAAGATCGACAGATGGTGACACTGACGTTGATAACTTCAGAACTATTTTCTTTAACATTACAGTCAACTCTCTATTCTACGACCTTTCACGGTTCCTTGGAAAAGGGTCGTTATTTCGAAGGGGTCGTTATTGGAATTTTAACAGATTTTGTTCCACCCCTGACCTTCATACGAAAAAATTGAATTTTTTAGACATCAAATAGTGTGGGTCATCAAAAATCGTTCACAAAATCCAACCAAAAACGTAACCAAATCAAAATAACAATGTTAAACAATAGCATGGGTCGTCAAAAATTGTTCACAAAATCAAACCAAAATAGTAACCAAATCGAGAATCGAAATAACAATGGCAAAAGCAAGCCTGGCGCGTGATGTAGTGGCAGTCGGGCACGGGGAAACATTGTCTTGCTTGTGGGAGGGAGTGGACAGAGTCAAGTGCTATTGGCTGGCATTGATGAGGTGGTGTCTATTTTTACACTTGACCCACTCCAGTTACTAGTAATACAGCGCTCACAAAGATAATTGCAATGCAGTGACCTAAATAAATGCAACAAACACATTTTACAGCCGATTTCCTTAAACTTTTCAATCTTTTTTCCCACATTTTTTACGGTTCCCCAAAAAAAGGGTCGTTACTTCGAGAGGGACGCTATTCCCGGGGTCGTAGAATCGAGAGTTGACTGTATTAATTTAAGCATTAATTTTCCATTGTTTTCATTATTAGTGATCTAAATTAATTTCTCTTTGGTTTTTATATGTTTAATTGTTGTTGTTTCTTTTTATGTGAGAACTGGGTTTAAAAAAACATTAACGTTTTGCCATCTTTTGGCGGTTTGATACAATTTGTGGAACCTTTTTTGATAGAGGACGCGGAAGAAGAGGTTTTTTTGGAGTTTTTGAGTTGGTCATCGGTTCCTCTTCTAATCTTCCAATTTTATGGATGCAATGCAGGTTTTCGTACTCTGCGTGATCACTAATCTAGTGACAGAGAGTAAGGGTTTCATATAATCATTTTATTTGGTGGTAAGATGAACTCGGTGAGTTTAATTGTTCTATGTTCTTTAACCTCATCTTTCGAACTCTGTGTCATGGAAAATTAATGTTTGGGAAAAACTGTGCCGAAAGGTTTATGTTTTGAGTATCTCTCCTATTATAATATAGTTACTTGTAGAGCACCTGTAATGTTACTGGGGTTGGAAGGGGAACGTCTTACTTACAATACATTTCCTTGGTGTATTATTCTAATGTTAAGGGTAAGGAGCATTATTGCATTTGTTGGTTTTATCGCAGTTCTTTAAGTCATCATTTTCATGAATTGTTGTTGGGTATTTTCCTTTATGATATTAATGTTTGTGTTTTCTTTATCTTAATTATTTTGTGTGAACTGTTGTTATTGGGAATTTTCATTTATGCTATTAATGTTTGTGTTTTTATATCTTAATTCTTATATGTGAACGGTTGTTATTGGGAATTTTCATTTTTTCTATTAAGAGTATAATATCTGGAATCCGCGATGTTATAATTATAATCATTAAAGGCTTTCCTTATTTTTAGAGTTATTATATTTCACTTAATATTAATTCCTTGTTCCCCTTTCACCACACATTAAAGAAGAGAGGTGATCGTGCATAAGGGAGACAGTATAGATTGCTGCCACATAGGTCCGAGTGGACCTCCCAAAGGAAGTGAGCAGCGATCCCGGGGCTACATAAAGTTAGGTCGATGGCAGAGGTAACACCATTAAAGGTGGAGAAGTGTGTCTGGGTCCCTGTGTTCATTAAAACCAGGTTTCCCGAGACAAGAATATACTCTACCATTCTTCCACGGGCGTCTGTAAAATTAGATCCCCACACCAGGTTATGAGCGTTAAAATCGCCTAAGATGAGATAGGGGGCGGGAAGTTGTATAAAGAGGGCCTCTAGACGCGTCTTTGAAATACATTTACGTGGTGAGAGGTAAATGCAGCACACTGTCACTTCCATAGCAAGGGAGACTCGAACAGCAATCATTTGGAGATCAGATACGATATTAATTTGTTTATGGTATATATTGCTTCGTGAGTATATAGCAACACCTCCGCTAGCCCGATCAAAGAATGGCTTGTCGGTACGATATACATCGTACCCACGAAGCATCGGGTTATCAATTGGGTGGAAGTGGGTCTCCTGATTAACACAAGTTGGGTGAATGCAAGTATGAAATTAGTTGTTTAATCTCCTCTATACGTTCATAGAAACCCCTACAATTCCATTGTAGTAGCAAAATTATGTATTAATATATAAGTTAATTATACTCGCAATCCATGACACTATATTTGAGGAATAAAAATTGATTGAGGACCTTTTCAGGTCCTCTTGCCTTTACCAGTCTCTCCTAGACCTTCCGCTTCAGTAGAGGCTTTTGTTTATCCATAAGAGACTACGGATGTGTTATTGCGCCTTTTTATTTTTGTCGGTAGTCTCTAGGTGTTCTTTAAAGCACCAGAAGGACTCACCTTGGCAGTCTCTTCTGCTCATCCATTCAAAATAACCTCTAGTGTACCAGAGGAAAGTGTGGGTGGCTTAACAGTTGGTTTGTAGGTTTTTCTCTGGAGCCTGGCTAGATGTGTATTATTTGCGAGCCTGGGCTTATGAGATCTTCTATTCAGTTAGAATCTCAAGGACATTTTTTCTCCGCCTTCCATTTCGGACAGGTCCGTGACCAGGCAGAGTGGGGACCTTTGCAGTTAACGCAGAACTCAGAAGACTCACACGCTGTATTGTGAGCATCCTGTCCACAATCTGCACAAATCGGCTTACCACGGCATTGCAGCTTCGTATGTCCGAATTCCTGTCACTGGAAATAACGCCGAGGGTTAGGGACATACGGCTGGACCCTAAACACGTATAAACCTGCTAGAACCTCCTTTGGAAGGGTAGGAGTCGCAAAGGGAAGAATATAAGTATTAGTTTTTTTTCATTACCGTTCTTTTTTACAACTATACGGTATATTTCAGAGACGTTCTGTTGGGCCAGCTCCTCACAGATTTCTTCAACGGTTACGCAGTCGAGGTCATAACGAGTGACCACTCCCTTGCAAACATTGAGGAATCTATGGGGTTCCACCTTTACCTGTATTTTGGTCGTGTTGTTCAATGTTATTTCCGGAAGTGTCATTATTTTGCTAGATTGAATGTTGGAAGTGATCTGAATAAGAATATTACCATCACGCAGTTTTTTCAGATTAACATTTGCTTTGGCTGCACCATTTATAACTCTTTCGAGTAAAAATTGCCTCACCCATCTCATGTTCTGATTCTCTTCTGCTCTTGACACTACCAAAAAGCGGGCATGGGGCTTCATCACTTCCTGGACTTCTTCCAATTGAGGGCTGGACGGCCTTACCCTTTTCCGCATCTTTTCAATATTACAGCCCTGTAAGGGGCTGGGTAGTAAGATTCCAGCGGACAATAAGGTGTCAGCTGTGACAATGATTTCGCACATCCTTAGTTTGGGTACAACCCGCACAATACTCGGGTCGTAGACCCAGGGTGATCCAAGTTGGTTCTACCACATGAGGCCCTGTTAACTCTCCTAACGGGGAGCCCCACACGACGCTACACATGACAACCTTTGTATGGGGCAGCGCCAGCATAAAGGTCATCGCAGCTTGTGAGTGAAGGAAAGTGACAATTTTACGTCAGGGCCCTCATGAAAGCAACTAATATTTTCTCAAAGTAAGGTACCCGGTTATTGTCATCCCTAAGGCCCTTCTACTAAGATATTACAACCAGCGCACTTTCATGAAGGAGCTCAATTTTAGAGGTATCCGGTAATTGTCCGATGTGAGCTGGGTCGTCAATGGATCAGCCAATAAGCTTCCGTGCAGGATGAACGGCAGGGGGAAGGGAAGGAAGAAGTAAGGAAAGAAAGAAAAGGGGAAAAGAATGAAGGCGAGAGAAAAATAAGGAAGAAAAAAGGAGTTTAAAGGAAAGATATAGAATAGGTTTGTCCTGCACGAGGTACGTCCTGCACAGAAGCCTCCCGCTGTTTTTCGCCTCTTAGGACAAGCAGGGTTACTGCGGGACTATTCTAAATCTCGTCCCGCAGAGTGGCATAGAGCCTAACAAACTAAATAACTAATTGAAAGAAATTTCATTATTTAAAAGGAGCGCGGAAGTGCAGCATCAAACCAACGGAAAACCTAAACCTTGAAAATCGAAGGCAGCCCTCTGAAACTGAAAATGAATCACAAATAGAAAATGAAAAATTATCAGAAACGTTAAGTGGCGATTGTGAAATTGAGAAAACCTCTCCTATTAGAGTAAGAACAAAAGTTGTTGCTATTGTTTTGGTAAAACAAGAGCTACCACAAAAACTATCTCATTTTTCAAGGGTATGTGACCGTATGGGGATTTTTAGTGGAGCAGGAAAGCTCTTTTACAAGATATTAATGTGATAAATATTGAAGACCATTCGGTAGTTATCTATAAATCAAAGGTTCACCATGAAAGGATACAATCTCGCCAATTAATAACCTCAACCCGTACCTCCAAACTCATAGTATTCTATTTCGATAGTCGGAAGGGTCAAACATTTCTTAAGAGATCCTAGGTTGTAAATCAATCCGCGAAATGGTGCAAGAAAGATATATATCAATGATTGAGGAACCAGGCTAAAAACATTGTGAAGTCACTTTTAGAATTTATGAAAGAAAATTTCATTAATGTAATTATTAAAGCCATAGTTTGCGATGGAACAGCAATTAATACTGGACACTCAAATTGAGTGATTTACTTAATTGAAAATACCTTAAAACAACCCTTGAAAGCTGTAATTTGTCTTCATAACCTCAACAAATTACCTCTCTTCACTGGATGGTCTGACAGGTCCCAGTTGTTTTAGTATTCAAATTGGGAAGAGTTTGATGAACCGTTAAGCTTGAGAAAATTGACATCATTTTACTGGAAGTTGACTTAAAAAACCTAAGCACCGATCATAAATACTTGTGGGATATTTTTAAAGTAGTGATCGGGGTCTTGCCCTCGAGATTTGGTCTGTAGGAATCCAGGAAATATCTCCCATGCGAGATGACTAACGTTACCAAATGGGTTTTTGCGCTCATAAGTTGCATCTTAGGATCCAAGTCCACAGCGAATCAAGTTAGCTGAGTTTTTAATAAAGGTGTATGCACCTTCTTGGCTTAATATAAAACGTCATACATCAATCATGCATGCATCTAAACACTTCTTAAAGATAGTACAATGCTGCCAGTATTTGTAAGTTGAGCTGAAGACTATTCTCTATTCAACTATGGTTCACCCAAATCATATTATTTTGGGAATGCTGTTTGGCCAGTGGAAACATACTAGGTTTCTTGCTTTAAAGAGAAACTCAGCAAACTACGAACAAAGAAATGAAGAGCTTTAAACCACCGAACGTTAACTACGATGCAGAAGATTATATTGATCTTATCAACTGGTAGTCTAGCACTGTTACAGAGCTGCCCCTCGTAGCCAACTCAAGCATTGAATAACTTGAGGAGATTGCTGAAACTGCCATTAGCGACAGGAAACAGTTCAAAAGCACATTCAAGCGGTAGAAATAATTGTCAAGGTTACTGAAGCTTCAAAGCATGTATGTGGCCAAAAGGAGTGGGATGGATTTATCAGGGCAAGACTACTTGACCAGGAAATTCTACCCAAATTTTAGACGAAAAGCCACTTCATGCCTCATACTACTAACTCTACTTTGGAGTAAATCTCACGTAAGTCTGAAACGCCAATTTTTAAACGCTCAAAAATTCAATTTTATTTTTAAACAAAGTTATTTAATTAATATTGTTCAAATATCAAGTACTTTCCCTTAAATAATTCGTGATCGATACACAACTTAATGTTTATTCTTGTTTGCAGGTTAAGGAAGACAGAACATAACTATTACGTCACACAAGGAAACATAAGTTTTTAAACGAGGTTCTAATGGTTTTATTTACTTCTATTGATGGCTAATAGTATCAATTGATTGATTTGAAAGAATATTTAAAAAAAAGAATGATTTTGATTTTTTAAATGAGAACTTTAGTCCTCATGTAGGAACCTAGATGTTAAAGTTGAGCTCCAATTTTTTTCCACCTTCAATTTATGGCCATTAGAATACATTTTTCAGGTTAGAAATAAATTTTGGCAATAATGGTATTTTTTAAAAACTACTAAAATCACTAATTTTTTATAAAAAAAAGTAAAACTTTAGGCTTAATGCGGGAGACCTAAATATAAATTTACAAGGCTGAAATTTTTTCTGTTAATTATGTAGCTGTAACTATAACTTTTTATTAACTTGAAATTTTAAGTTTCAAAAAAAGGCGTTTTTTTCGATGTACCTTACTATACAGTGCCTGTGTGCAGTGGTTGTGCGTCGCTTAGGTTCTATTCAGTTCGCGCCTTTTGCCATTGTGTGTAACACGCTTTTTGTTAGCTATTTATTTAAACATCCTTACATAAGTAGAACTCACTTTTGTTCAATAATAACATTTGAACAAGCGAACGTAGAGCTTTGAAATTTAAAATGAACGTTTCTTTATAAAATTTGGGGGACCTTTTGAGTGCTGTTTGAATTTCTTCCCTTAAGAGGACGGTAAGGGGCAGAAAGGTGTGGGACTCGCCGACTCAAGATTTCCCCATATAACAAAAAAATATATCTTAATATTGGGAAATTTCAAAATGATTCTCTGGGAAATGGGGGCCTACAATCATAAGAACACTTTTACATGAGGTATAAAATTAAAATGTGGCATACATGTAGGGTGAACACAGAACAGATAACCAAATAAATATTAGAATTTGAAATTCCTAAGTGTTTATTGGAAAAAGAGGGTAGGTGTTCAAAATTTCAAAATATAATAGTAAACAACTACTTCCCGGAGTTGTACAAAACTTAAATTTAGCAGGATGGTAAAAAAAATCACAACAAATAAATATTAAAGGCTGAAATTGGTAAATATTTATTTAGGACTTTAGTAAACAAGGGTGTGTGTATGGGAAAGGGGAGGGGGTGGGGATACGTAAAAACACTACTTTTGAGTGTGTTAAAATAAATTTAAATCTGACATATAACCATATTCGTCTTACAATTCGAGATTTCAAAGTTAGGAGTTGTTTTAATGGTGGAGGTGGGCTACAATTTCCAAAACTATTAGAACAACAACC
>JBCFYV010000914.1:0-112818 GCA_039000515.1 Timema cristinae | reverse complement strand
GCAAACAATTTTATTTGCAAAATGGCCTCGGTTGTTTCAGGTAGTCATGAAGCCGTTCCGGTTTTTCCCCAAAAAGGAAATGAGATCGTTTCCCGATTGGTCATCCTCCCCATATTATCGTTAAATTTACTTTTTACAAAATGTGTGCCCGTGCAAAAAATTAGGTTTTTGTAAAAAAAATGTTGGTATAGGTCGTTCTTGTTTAGTTCGAAATCATAAAATACCATTAGATTTTTTATCATCGATTTCCCTTTCGATAACACCTGTTAAACAACGTTCAATTTTTCTTTGTTTGTTTCCCTTTCGCGCTGTTTGTTTTAAAACTTTCGTGTTTCCCCCCTTTGTTTTATCAAGGTAATTTACCACCTGTTTTAAAATACAAATGTTTTTATTACGCGAATTTTTTCGATTTAGGTAGTGAAAAAAGCGGCAGACCTGAATATTTTTTAAATTTTCATTGATTACACATTTTTTTCGTTTTCATCAAACCGGAGGTATGGACAGCATTGGGGGAAAAGTTTCTTACTTGAATGTCTCGCACTCTTTCAAAACCGGTATTACATGTCGCAAAAAAACCCGAACGGAAAAGGGCCCGCAGCATATTGATTTTTTACTTAAAATGATTGTGTGGTCAGTAAGGGGAAAATAGAATGGGCGGCACCGTCTTTAAACCCTTTTTTTTTGGTTTGGGGAAAAGGATAGAAATGTGGGAGGAGGATGTGGGGGTTGGACCCCTCGATGTGAGGTGGGATCCTAGATGGCAGGGGGGGTGGGGGTGATGTCAGAGAGAATGATGGTGTTTTTTCCCTGAAGGGGGGTTCTGTGATCATTGCTAATTGGGGGTTGGGGATGGGGGACTTGGGTGGAGGGGGAGGGGGCAGAGGGGACACGATGGGTGAAAGCCCTGCGGGGCTGGGGAAATGGTGAGAGGGGGGGGGGGGGGACTAGCATACGGGAACAGGGTTTTCTCTCCCTCTCTCTCTCTCTCGCAAATGCGGGTTCAGGTCGTTCGGAAAAGGCTACTGATCTAGATGTCCCGGGTTCAATCTTGATCATGGGAAACAACAAATTGGAAACGGCTCTGATCTGATGTCCGGGTTCAACCCCTGTCACAGGAAACAACCTAATGGAAAGGCTTACTGATCTAGAGTCCCGGGTTCAACCCCTAATCTAGGAAACAACCAACGGAACGGGGCAATGATTAGACGTCCCGGGTTCATCCCTAGATCAAGGAAACAACCTAAGGGAACAGGCTATGATCTAGAGCCCCGGGTTCAACCCCTGTCATAAAAAAAACCCAAAGGAACAGGCAATGATCTACAGTCCGGGTTTTAAACCCTCATATCTATTTTAGATCTAGGAAACAACCTAATGGAAGGCTATGTCTAGTGTCCGGGTTCAATCCCTAGTCATAGGAAAACCTAAGGGAAACAGGCAATGATTAGAGTCCCGGGTTCAACCCCTTGATCTAGGAAAAAATAATGGAAAGGCTATGTCTAGATGCCCCGGGTTTCAATCCTCATTCTATAATGTAATCATAGGAAACAACAAATTGGAACAGGCTACTGATCTAGTGTCCGGGTTCAATCCTCATTCTAAAATGTAGATCTAGGAAAAAACCCTAATGGAAAGGTTGATCTAGATGTCCGGGTTAAATCCTCATTCAAAATTTGTAGATCATAGGAAAAACCAAATGGGAACAGGCTATATCTAGATGTCCCGGGTTCATCCCTAGTCACAGGAAAAACCTAATGGAACAGGAACTGATTAGACGTCCCGGGTTCAATCCCTAGATCCAGGAAAACAACCCTAATAAACAGGCAACACAAGGTCCTAGGTTCAATCCCTAGACCGGGAAAAACCCAAATGGAACAGGCTACGTCCATGGTCCTAGGTTAATCCCTAGTAAAAGGAAAAAAAAACGGAAAGGAAAATGATTAGATGCCCCGGGTTTCAACCCCTAGATCATAGGAAAAACTAATGGAAGGTACTGTTGTCCCCCGGGTTCAACCCCTAGTCACAGGAAAAAAACCCAAAATGGGACGGGCTACGATCCATGGTCCCTTTCAATCCTCTATCTTAATGTGATATGGTTTAACGAAAAAAAGTTGGACCAGATTGAAGAAAAGCATTTACAATATGAGTAGTTTCGATTGAAGATAAGCACTTTAAAATATGGTGGATCAGATTGGATAAAAGCACTCTAATGCGTTTCACCTCCCAAATTTTTTCCCCCTCAAACCCTGAGGGTAAAGTATAAAAGTTTTATTCCCCTCGTGTGTTGTGCGTATGTGTTTTGTATGTGTATGTGTAGGTGTGGTGTGGGTGTTGTGTGGTGTAGGTGTAGGTGTATGTGTATGTGTTTTATTCTCGAAATGGTAGTAAAATGTATAGGGTTTTGGGATCCGGGGTGTATGGACAGTTTAAAAAAAAAACACAAATTTCAGTCATTTATTAGCTTAGACGCAAAGTTCAGTCATTTATTAGTTTAAATCCCCTTACATTCGGAGGTTGGGGGATAGAATCAATGCTTCCCGATTCACGGGGGAAAACCAATTCGTACACCCAAACCGGGGTAGTTTTTGTTCATGGGCTGGGGGTTAGGGGTTAGAAAAGTTAAAATTCCTTCAGCCCCCCCGACTCCACATTCGGCAGTTAGTAGGCCTTAAAAGTTCCAGTTTGATACATGGAGACCCAGATTGAGACATGGAGCCTAGTTTGAGATTGAAGATCCAGTTTGATACATGGAGAACCAGATGAAATATGAAGGCCCCATTGAGACATGGAGACCCGTGAGCATGAAGATCCAGATTGAGAATGAAGATCCATGGACATGAAGATCCAGATTGAGGCATGAAGATCCAGTTTGAGACATGAAGCCTAGTTTGAGAATAAGATCTTTTTGTACTGGAAAAAAACCAGATTGGACATGAAGCCCAGTTGAGACATGAAGCCCAGATTGAGACATGAAGACAAAGATTGAACATGAAGACCCCCATTGGACATGAAGATCCTTTTGGGCCCTGAAGCCCCCCCAGATTGGATATGGAGAAAAATATTGAAACTGGAGAACAAGATTGAGACATGAAGAGGCAGATTGAGACATGGAGACCCAGATTAGAATGAGACCCATTGGCAGGGAAAACCTAGTTTGAGACATGAAGTCCAGTTTGGACATGAAGACCCAGTTTGATACATGGAAACCAGATTGGGACTGGAGCCCCAGATTGAGACATGAAGACCCGGATTGAGACTGAAGTCAGTTTGAGACTGGAGACCCAGATTAGACATGAAGATCCTGATTGAGACATGGGACCCGATTGAGATATGGGCCGACTTTGAAATGGAAGAAAAGATTGGACATAAAGACCCAGTTTGACATGGAGCCCCAGATTGAACTGAAGATCCAGATTGAGATATGAAATACGTTTGAGACATGAAGCCCCCCCATTGAGCATGGAGACCCAGGTGGAATGAAGACCAGATTGAGACATGGAGTCCGTTTGAGACGTAAGATTAGTTTGAGACATGGGACCCAGTTTGGACATGAAGACCCCCTTTGAGAATAAAGATCAGATTGAAAATGAAGCCCCAGATTGAGCATGAAGACCCCCATTGAGGCTGAAAAACCAGATTGGACTGGAGCCCCAGATTGAGACAAAAAGATCCAGATTGGACATGGAGACCCCAGATTGAGACATGAAGACCCAGATTGAGAAATAAAGACCCATTGAGACATGGAGCCCCAGATTGAAATGAGACGCGATTGAGAAATGGAGGCCCAGATTGAGACAAAAAGATTTGATTGAGGTTGGGACATAAAAGATTCTGGTGGACTGGAGCCCCGGAGTGAGACAGGAGATCAATTAAGACATGAAGATCCATTTTGATACTGGAGACCGTTTGGGACATGAAGATTTGATTGGAATGGAGCCCGGATTGAGCATGGAGATGAGATTGGGGACATGGGGCCCTAGTTGAGACATGAAAGTCCGATTGGACATGAAGTCAGATTGTACAGGGAAAAAAACCAGATTGAGCATGGGGGCCCCAGTTTGAAACATGGAGACCCAGATGAGACAGGGAGCCCATTTTGAACAAAAAGCCCCAGTTTTAAACATGAACCCCCGTTTGTGCATGGGACCTCCATTGAGACATGAAGATCCTGATTGAGACATGAAGATCATTTGAGAATGGAGACCCCCATTGAGAATGGAGCCCCAGATTGAGACATGAAGATCCAGATTGAGACATGGGCCCCAGTAGAAACATTAAGACCCTCACATTGAGCTGGAGACCCGGTGAGTATGAAGACCTGATTGGGGACTGGAGCCCCGTTTAAAACGGGGGGCCAAGTTTGAGCTGAAGAGCCAGATTGAGACTGAAGACCCAGAGTGAGACATGGAGACCAGTTGGAACGAGGAGCCGGGTAGACTGGGCCCCAGTTTTGAGCACAAAGGGGCCTAGTTTGAGACTGAAGACTAAGATTGGACATAAAGCCCTCCCCATTGAGACATGGAGACCCAATTGAGACATGAAGATCCAGATTAGACTAAGATCCATTTTGTACATGGGCCAGTTTTGAGCCCATGAGACCCAGTTTGATAAATGGAGACCCAGTTGAGAATAAAGACCCGTTGGACTGAAGTCCAGTTTGAGAAATGGAGACCCAGATTGAGACATGAAGACCCAGTTTGAGACATGGGACCCATTTTGAGCATGAGATCCTGATTGAGACATAAAGATCTGTTTGAGAAGGGGAGACCCCATTGAGACATGAAGATCTAGTTGAGACTGAAGATCTGTTTGAGACATGAAGACTAAGTTGGGACATGAAGATTCCAGTTTGGATATGGGGCCCAGATTGAGAATGAAGTCCGATTGAGACTGAAGCCCCATCTGTTGGTATATAGGCGGTCCGTGAGTTTTTTATGAGGGAAGTTAGATAATACTGCAGCAGGAATGTGTTTTTTGTAAATGGAAATTTCAAAATTATCGTCCTACCGTAGCAAGTTTATTTTCCCCCAGTTCGTGCCTTATACGGATAAAAGGAGAGGGGGTGGTCCGGGGTTCTCCCTCTCTCTCATAAGGGTCTCTAAACGGGAAAAATTAAGGATATAAAAGTATATCTTCCTCTAAAAGTTTAGTTTTTCACGGGTCTCGAACCCGGGATAGGGAAAAGTCCCCATCTACCTTAATTAAACCCTTCCCAATTCCTACACGGTCAAAAAACCCGGGAAATTTAAGGGAATGGGTATTATTTCGGTATGGAACTCCGGGTGGAGGGGTTATTCTCGCCCCGGGTCTCGAACTACCCAGCAAATGTGGGTTACTTCCCAGGATTGACAAGTATATTCTCCCCTCACGGTCTCGAATACCCAGAAAATGGGGGTTCATTTCCCCAATTCCTATCTCCCAATCCCTGATGGCGGGGTGTGTTAGGAAAACCGTACTTAATCAATGAATTGTTTTCGGGTTTAAAATTGAAAGTTACCCCTATCTTATTTAAATTTTGTGTGTGTTTATTTGAGCTATGTGTTAGGAAAACCGTACTTAATAATGAATTGTTTTGGGTTAATGATTTTAAAAAAGGAATTGTTTACTTATTAATTAACAATTACGGGTTCGACCTTGCTTCCCGGGAAAATTGTACTCAAAACTAATAGGGAAAAGAATTTGTAAGATAGCTCTTTCTGCGGAGGGAGTAAAATTGAATTGTTTTCGGGAGGAAACGAGCAAATGGACGGTACAGATCAAATGCCCAGGGTTCAATCCTCGGTACTGTGTGTAGATCGCAGGAAACGATCTAATGGAAAGGTATTAAATCTAGAGGCCCCGATTTCACAGGAACAACCAAACGGAACGGTATGATCTAGAGGTCCCGAGATACAGGAAACAAACCAAACGGAACAGGCTACAGATCTAGAGGCCCCGGGGTTCAACCCCTAGATCAAGGAAACAACCTGGATATGACAAGTATATCTCTCTCTCTAAAAGTATTATTTTTTTTTTTTGGGGTGGGGAAACCGGGTGGGGGGGTTATCTCTCGATCGGAGTGTGTTTAGACCCATGGGTGGGGTTTTAAAAGGGTTTGTCCCCACGGTAAAGGTGTAGTGGGGGGCTTGACTGTGACTGGGGTGCCAGCTGCTCTTGAAAGGCCGTATAACCATAACAGTCGAGGTTTTTAAAACATAATTTTTTCCCAAAGGGAAAATGCTTAGAATCAATTTGAGGGTCTAGATCTGTGTCTTTGTAGGGGGGTTTTAATCATTGATTTCATCCTCGGACGGTTCTTCTCTCCTCCCCAGGGGGTCGGAGAGTTTCTCTCTCTGGGAAGGTACGTCCCGGTTCACCTGCACCTGCTAGCTTCCCCTTAGAAATTATCTATTTTCCCCCTTATTACCCAAACACAGCTGTGCGGTTTCTTGACGAAAATACCGTTTCCTGCCGGTTTTCGTGGGAGGGGGGGGTCAGCCCCTGAATTATTCCCCGTAAACCCCCTTGATCTTTTTTGAAGCGAAGTCTAGGAAAAAAACAGACCTCCTCAACACCTGACCCATGATTGAGAATGGTGTCTCTTTGCTGGTGGGTTATTAAGAAACCTTGTTCTAATCACCGGAGGCGCGGAGGCTTGACCCTGCAGGGGGGTTGGGTGGGAAATCTTGATTATAAGGCTTCCCCCTTCCCCCGTGCTACCCCGCTTCACACGGAAATCTGGTGAGATGAACAAAATATTAGATCTGAACTTTGGGGGTCATCTGATTATCCAGGCAAAACGTACTTCAGAGCTTTTGTCGCTATTTTGATCGTGTGAAGGATATTCGGGTGAAGAAATATCTTCGTTTTAAAGAGGTGAGTGTTTTACATTTTAAAACATTTCGAGGAAATCAACTATAAGTTTCTTCCGTAGTGTAAGTTGGAAAACTTTCTGTTTCAACTAGGGAAAAAATATAGGTGGGAAAGAATCGTCATATGGATATTTTGGGAGTGGGGTGATATACCATCGCAAATCTACGTTCTACCATAATCCCCATCTGAACGGTACGGCTCGCGGAGTATGTCTATATCAAAGGGGGAGAAGTTAAACTCGGCTAGAGAAACTCATAGGTTCCCGTACAGACAAGTATGAGTTTTTTGAGTTAGGCGAATTTGGTGCCCTTTCCCCTGAGAAAGCTAAAAAAATTACAACGCGAACAAGTGCGTATCATTACGCGCTTCTTTTTGTGCTAGGAAAATTTCTTACTTTAAAAAATGGTTTAAATTACCATGCAAAACTTTTCGATCGTTGGAGGGGAGTTGAAGAAGGTATTTTAACCCAATTTTAAGGTTTTAAATTTAAATTAGATTGTTTGAACTTTGTTTTTAAAAAAATAATTAATGGACTTGTGTTTTTAAGGTATTAATTTAAAACTTTAAATGTTTTGAATCTTGTAAAAGAAATTATGAAAAAAGGGAATTTAAATTTGCTAATCCCTATTTTAACTCTTCATAAACCTGCTATTTAAAAATTGTTCGAACATTTGTTTAAATTTAATTTCAAATGGGAAATAACTGATTAGGTGGTTTAAAAACTACAATGCAGAACTTTTTCGATTCTACTAGGTGAGGAGTTGAAGAGAGGTTTTTTAACAATCTCCTTGTTACTCCTCATTTAAAGGTAATTTTTTTTAATGGTAATTCAAAATTCAAAAGAAGTAACTTTTGTTTTTTTAAAGGGAATTAATGGCGCTTTGTGTTTAAGGAAGATTGTTTAACTTTGTTAATTCAATTTTCAGATGAATTTTTTAGGAAAAAAATGGCCCCGAACTTGTAATGTAATTAATTTTTTAAATGTATGAATCTTGTAAAAAAAAATTAATGAAAAAGGGATTTAAAACCCTTCGAAAAATTTGGGTAATGTAAAATTTAAAGGGCTGTATGTTGTTTTTTTAAAATAATTATGTCGAACTTTTGCGTTTTAAATAAGCGATAAATGATAGAAATTTGTCTGTGTTTTAGAAAAATATTGTTGCTCCGTCATAATCCGTCCCCTTTTAAAGGGATTAAGATTTTTGAACTTTGGGTAATTCAATTTCAAAGAAGTAATGATTTAGGAAAGGTTTTTTAAATTACACTGCGAACTTTTACGATTTCTAGGTGAGGAGTTGAAGGAGGATTTCCAAACCCTTGTTTTCCATTTAAAGGTAATCATTTAATGGTTTTTAAGGTTATTTTAACTTTGGCTAATTCAATATTAAATGAAGAAAAGTTTGTTTTTAAAGGCAATTTAAAGGTCAAAATTTGTTTTTAAGGGATTGTTTGAATTTGCTTTAAATTTAATATTCAGATGAATTTTTAAGGTAATTAATGGTTGAACTTTAATGTAAATTTAATTTTTTAAATGTATGAATCTTGTAAAAGAATTAATGAAAAGGTGATTAAGATCGTTTGAACTTTGGTAATGTAATTAATGGACTGATGTTTTTTAAGGGAATTAATGATTGAACTTTGACGTGCTAAGTCAATAAATGATAGAAAATTTGCCTGTGTTTTAGAAAATTATGTTAGCTCCGCCATATCCAGTCTCATTTAAGCGATTAAAATTTTTTGAACTTTGGCTAATAATTAAAAAATTGACAATGCTCGGTATTCAAAAATGAACCCCTCTGTGTAAAAAAAAACTACTGTTGTCGGGTGAAGTAGAGGGGCTTGATATAGTTTTAGTTTAATTCTGAAAAAAAAATATTGAAACCAGTATAAATAAACAAATTTTGCCAATGTATTAATGCCGTTGTTTTTGGTTGAACTTTGAACTTTTTTAAAAGTATGAATCTTGTAAAAGAATTTAAAAAAAGGTGATTAAGACCGTTCGAATTTGGTAATGTAATTTAAAGGACTGTATGTTTTTTAGGGAATTAATATCGAACTTTAACGTACTAAGCCCATAAGTAGAACTTTGTCTGTGTTTTTTAAAAAAAATTTGTTAGCTCGTATATCCGTCCCATTTAAAGGTGATTAAAATTTTTTGTATTTTGGCTAATCAATATTCAAATGAAATAACTGATTTAGGAATGGTTTTTTAAATTTCACATGCAGAATTTTTTCGATTTCTGGTGAGGGGGTTGAAGAGAGTGTATTTAACCCAATCCCTTGTTACACCCTCATTTAAAGGTAATTCATTTAATGGTAATTAAGGTTATTTGAAATTTGGTAATTCAATATTCAAAGAAGTAACTGTTTGTTTTTTTAAAGGTAAATTAAAGGTCAAAAATTTGTTTTTAAGGAGGATTGTTTGAACTTTTCTTAATTCAATATTGTGAAGGACTTGATATGTTTTTATGTTTGTTCTGAAAAAAAAATTTTTAGTAATCAGTCACTAACTAAGCAATTTAGCCCAATGTAATTAATGCCGATGTTTTTTGGTTGAATTTTGCGTACTAAGCTAATAAATGATTTAACTTTGCCTGGTTTTAGAAAAAATTTGTTTTGCTCCTCATAAACCAGTTATTTAAAGGGATAAGATTTTTTTTAATTTGGCTAAAAATTAAAAAATTGACAATTGTCGGTATTTAATTGAACCGCTCTGATGTAAAAAAGTATGCTTGTCGGGATGAATGTGGGGACTTGATATAGTTCTATGTTTAATTCTGAAAAAAAAATATTAGTAATCCCGTCATAACAAGCAAAATTTCCCCTGTAATTAATGCATGTTTTTAGGTTGAATTTGCGGTACTAAGTAATAAATGATGAACTTTGTTAGTTTGTATAGTTCTATGTTTAATTCTGAAAAAAATTTAGTAAACCAGTCACTAATAAACAATTTTTGAATGAAAATGGTCTGTAGTTTTTTGGGTTTAATTTACTGTATAAGCTAAAAAATGTCTGAACTTTGCCCAGGTTTTTTTTTTTTTTTAAAATAAAATGTGGCTCTAAGCAACCACTTTAAACTTTGACGAACGCGATGTAAAAAATAGTCTAGTGATGTTTAGTTTGTAGATGAAAGTTCTAAAATTTATTTAAAAACTTAAGTGTTAAAACTGGTTCGAACCTAGATTTAAACAAATCGTTTTTAAAGATTTTAAAAGATTATTAAAAAATACCTATCATACGCGCTACCAGGGGGAGCTGAGGTCTAGGTGTAAGGTGTCGACTTCTATGCTGACGGTCGGGGTTCAAACCCGGTCCCGCCACAAACCCTTCCCTCACGAGGAATGCAGCCTCCCCGTTAAAATGCTCGCAATGAGAAAAAAACCCCTGTCAGAACTAAGCATATCTTACCGCTGAGTTTCCCGGATTCGCCCCGTGCCCCTGATGGACCGGATCATTGAGGAGGGGGAGACCGTACGAGAGAAACCCCTGAAGGTCAGTGTCCGCACCAACCCTCACCATTTTTTCATGATTTAGGAAGGCGCTACTAGATGAGATGACGTGGAGATCCCGGGGTGTACTGAAAGTGTGCGAGATCCTAACCACGGTGCCGGCGGGAGTTCTAACCCTTTCATACTACCCCGGATCCCAAACCATGTATTTTTCACCATTTCGAGATAGAACCGGGCATCCGCGAGGTGAATAATATTTGCTTCCTGAGCATCGGGATTGAGGGAGATAGGAATTTGGGGAAAGGGAACCGCATTTGTGGATCCGCCAGACCCCCGAGACGCCTGACCCCCTTTGCTGGTTAGTTCGAGACCCCGTGGGGATAACCCCTCCACCCGGGGGTTTCCTACGAAAAAAAAAAATAATACTTTGAGAGGGAGATTATTATATCCAGGTTTTTTCCGTGATTAGGGATTGAACCGGGACCTCTAGATCTGTAGCCGTTCCCTTAGGTTGTTTTGTGATCTCGGGACTCTAGATTAAAAGCCGTTCCATTAATCGTTTTTCCCGTGATTACACGGGGCGTACCGGGGTTTAACCTGGAATCAGATCTGTAGCTGTTTATTAGATCGTTTTCCTGTGATCTACAAGACGTATCGAGGATTGAACCCCGGGCTCTAGATCTGTAGCTTTCCATTAGCTGTTTCCTCTGAAACAATTCAATGTTTTCCCCCCCATGAATGAGCGTTTGTATTAAATTTACCTATTATTTCGGACAATTATCCCGGGAAACAAGTTTTGAAACCCCGTTTTGTTAATTAATGAAGTAAACAATTCCCTTTTTTTAAATCATTAACTAAAAAAATTATTGATTAAGTGCGGTTATCCTAACACTATGTAATACAACACCTATACCATTCAAATAGAGTAGGGGTTTAAAAATTTTAATTTAACCTGAAAACAATTATTGTTAAGTAGGTTTTCCTAACACCCTGCCCTCAGGGATTGAGGGGGGATTTGGAATTGGGGAAATGAAACCCCCATTTGCTGGATTTTCGAGCCTGTGGAAGGGAGATATACTTGTCTATCCTGGAAGGGGAACCCCCATTTGTGGATAGTTCGAGACCCCGGGGCGAGGATCCCCCCCCCCGGGGCCCTACCCAATAATCTGTCAATCCTTAATTCCCAGGGTTTTGACCCTGTAGGAAATTGGGGAAAGGTTTAATTAGAGGTAGGTGGGTCTTGTCATATCCCGGGGTTCGAGACCCCTGAAAAGACTAAGCTTTGAGAGAGGGAGATTTACTTTTCATATCCTTTTAATTTCCCCGGTTTAGGCCCCTTTATGGAGGAAGGGGGAAAACCCCGGCCATCCCCCCTCTTGTATCCCTGTAAGGCACGTACGTGGTTTAAAATAATATTGCTACGGGAGGGACGATAATTTTTTATTTCCATTCATCAAAATACACATTCTGCTGCGTTGATTTTCTAACTGTCCCTCATTTAAAAATACTCCGGACCCCCTAGTATAAAAAAAGATGGGTCTTCATGTCTCAATTGGATCTTCTGTTCAATCTGGGTTCCATTCTCAAACTGGGTTTATGTCCCAATCTTAGTCTTTATGTCTCAAACTAGGTCTTTATGTTCAATCTGGGGTCCCCGTCTCAAACTAGTCTTCATGTCTCAATGGGGGCTCCATGTCTCAAAATAGATTTTTATTCTCATCGGATCTTCATGTCTCAAAAAGGGCTTATGTTCTTGGGTTCCTGTCTCAAAAATGGATCTTCCGTTCAAATTTTGGGTCTTCATGTCTCAATCTGGGTCTCCATTCTCAAAAGGGGGGTCTCCTGTCTAAAATAGATCTTTATTTCTCAAATGGTCTTCATGTCTCAATCTGGGTTCCATGTCTCAATTGGGTCTTATGTCCAAATGGATTTCATGTTTTAATCGGGTCTCCCGTCTCAAATGGTCTTCATGTCTCAATCGGGTCTCCATGTCTCAATCTGGGTTCCATGTCTCAAATTTGGGGTTCCCGTCTCAAGGATCTTCATGTTCAATTGGATCTTATGTCTCAATTGGGTCTTCATGTCTCAAATTTGGTCTTATGTCTCAAACGGCTCTTATGTCTCAATTTGGCCTTCATGTCTCAATCTTGGTCCCATGTTTCAACTGGTCTCCAATTCAATCGGGTCTCCATGTTCAAACGGATCTTCTGTCTCAATCTGGGTCTCCATGTAATGGAGGTCCTCATGTTTAAAAAAAGGCTCTCCATGTCTCAATCTGGGTCTTCATATCTCACTTGGGTTCTTTCCCAAAGGGAGGGTCTTTAAGTTTCTATCTGGGTTCCGTCTCAATCTGGATCTTCTGTCTAAATTTGGGTTCCATGTTTCAATGGGGGATCTCCTGTTAAATAGATCTTATGCTCAAACAGGATCTTCATGTCTCAATGGAGGTCTCAGCTCAAAATGGGTCTTCATTTTAAAACTGGGGCTTTATGTTTCAAACTGGGTCTCCATGCTCCTTGGGTCTCCAGTATCAAACTGGATCTTCATGTCTAATCTGGTCTCCTGTCTCACTCGGGTTCATGTTTCAAATTTGGGGGTCCATGTTAATTGGTTTCCATGTATCAATTGGATCTTCATGTCTCAAACTGGTTTCATGTCTCAAACTGGTCCCCCTGTCTCAATTCAGTCTCCATGTCTCAAACCGGTTCCATGTCTCATCAAATTTATGTCTCAATCTGGTCTCATGTATCAAACTGGAAATTTTAGTCTCAATCTGGATCTCCCGTCTCATCCGGGTCTCCATGTCTATAGAATCTTCAGCTCCTGCCTCAATCAGAAACTTTTGTCTCAATTGGGCCTCCCTGTCTCAATCTCGTCTTTATGTTTCAATTGGGTCTCCATGTTCAATGGGAGTTTATTTCAATTGGTTTCATGTTCAATCTGGGTTCCTGTCTCAATCTGGATCTTCTTGTCTCAATTTGGGTCTCCATGTCTCAAATTTGGATCTTCATGCTCAAGGGGAGTTTCATGTCTCAATCTGGGTTTTTCATGTTTCAATCTGGTCTCATGTCTAAAAGGGAGTTTATGTTCAATCTGGGTTCCGTCTCAAATGAATCTTCAGTCTCAAAATGGGTCTCATGTTCAATCTGGGGGCTTTTTTTATTCTCACTCTGGGCTCCCTGTCTCAATGGGGGTCTTCATGTTCCAAAAAGTATCTTCCTATTCCCCAAAGGTCTTATGTCCAAAACAGGGCTCCAGTCTCAATTGGCTCTTCATGTCTCAAACTTGCTCTCCCCTGTTTAATGGGCGGTCTCCTATCCCCAATTGGTTCCAGTCTCAATCGGATTTCATGTCTAAAACTGGGTCTCCCTGTCTCAAACATGTTTCTGTTAATCTGGGTTTCATGTCTCAATCTGGGTCTCCATGTCCCCAAATTGGTTCCCATGTATCAAACTGGTCTTCTGTTAATTGGATCTTCATGTCTCAAACTAGGTCTCCATGTTCAATGGGAGTCTTCTGTTCAATCTGGGGCTCCATGTCTCAATCTGCCTTTCATGTCTAATCTTTTTCTTGTTTCAAAATTTTTGGGCTCCATATTCAATTGGTCTCAGGTCTCAAACGGATCTTCTGTCTCAATGGGGGGTTTCATGTTTCAATCTTAGTCTTATGTCTCAAACTGATCTTCATATCCATCTGGGTCTCCATGTCTAATCTGGTTCTCCCTGTATCAAAGGATCTTCATGTCTCAAATAGGTTTTATGTCTCATTGGATCTTCATGCCCAAATTCGGATCTTCATGTCTCAAAAGGGAGTCTTCATGTCTCTCTGGTCTTATGTCTCCCAAACTGGGGCTCCCTGTCTCAATGGGGGTTTATGTTTCAATCTTTTCCCTGTTCAAATGGATTTCATATTCAAACTAGGTCTCCTGTCTCAAATGGGGCTCCATGTCTCAAACTGGATTTCATAGGCGCCTAGAGCCGTGTGTGGGATCTGGGGTGTCTGAAGGTGAAAATTTTAACTTTTTCTAACCCCTAACCTCCCCGTCCCTGAACAAACTTACCCTCGGTTGGGTTTTGTACTGAAATTTTGGGTTTTTCCGTGAAAAGCGGGTATAGCAGGGATTCCTCCCCAACCTCCGAATGTAAGAGGGCTTAAGCTAATAAATGATGAACTTTGTGTTTTTTTTAAACTGTAGCATACTACCCCGGATCCCCAAACCTGTACATTTTTCTACCATTTTGGAAAGAATTTCACTACACATCCCTACACCTAACTACACTACACCTAACCTACACCCACCTAAAACTAATACACCAAAAACGCACATAAACCCAGGGGAAAAAATACTTGTTTAAACTTGACCGTCAGGGTTTGAGGGGGATAGGAATTGGGGGTGAAGCTGCTTAGAGTGTTGTTCCCAATTGATCCTACTTCTATTGAAGGTGTTATTTCATTGATTTACTTCATATTGTAAGAGGCTTGTCTTCAAATCGGGCCAGACTTCATATGTTTCCTATGATCTACATTATAGTATGAGGGTTGAACCTGGGACCCTTTGGGTCGTAGCCCGTCCCATTAGGTTGTTTCCTGGTCTGGGATTGAACCCGGGGCATTTTGATCGTAGCCCGTTCCATTAGGTTGTTTCCCTTTATCTGGGGTTGAACCCGGGACATCTGATTGTTCCGTTCCGTTTGTTGTTTTTGTGATCAGGGATTGAACCTAGGCCTATGGATCTGTAGCCGTTCCCTTAGGGGTTTTTTCCCGTGATCTAGGGATTGAACCCAGGACTCTAGTCAGTGCCCGTTCCATTAGGTTGTTTTTGTGATTAGGGATTGAACCCGGGCTCTAGATCAGTTGCCTGTTCCTTAGGTTGTTTCCTGGTTAGGATTGAACCGGGAATTAGATAGAGCCTGTTCCCTTAGGTTGTTTCCTTGATCTACATATAGATATGAGGGTTGAACCCGGGAATCTAATCAGTAGCCCCGTTCCATTAGGTTGTTTTTGATCTACATTATGTATGGGTTGAACCCGGGGGACATCTAATCAGTAGCCTTTTTCATTTGGTTGTTTCCTAGATTAAATTTTAGTATGAGGGTTGAAAACCCGGGGAAACTGATCGTAGCCTGTTCCCTTAGGTTGTTTCCCAGATTAGGGATTGAAACCCGGGAATCTAGATTTGCCCGTTCCCATTAGGTTGTTTCCCTTTATCTACTTTTTAGATATGAGGATAACCCGGGACATCTAGTCAGTAGCCTGTTCCATTTGGTTGTTTCCCATGATCTACTCATAGATATGGGATTGAACCGGGACGTCTAGATGTTGCCCGTTCATTAGGGGGTTTCCCATGATTAGGGGGTTTAACCCGGGGAAACTAGATCAGTAGCCTGTTCCCTTGGGTTTTTTCCTATGATCTGGGTTGAACCCGGGAGTCTAGATCAGTTGCCTGTTCCGTTAGGTTGTTTTTTGATCTGGGATTTAACCCGGGAGTCTAGATCAGTGCCCGTTCCATTAGGTTGTTTCCTGTGTCTAGGGATTGAACCCGGGACATCTAGATCGTAGCCCGTTCCATTAGGGGTTTTTTCCTAGATTAAAGGGTTGAACCCGGGACATCTGTCAGTAGCCTGTTCGGAGAGACCTGAAACCCCCATTTGCGGGAGGAGAGAAGAGGGAGAGAAAACCCTGTTCCCCCTATTTGTCTCCCCCCCCCCCCCCCCCCCTTCAGCCCTCCTAGCCCTGCAGGGGCTTGATCCCGTGTGTCCTGCCCCTCCCCCCCCACCCCAAATCCCCCATCCCCAACCCTCTAAAATTTTGCTAATGAGTCACAGAAACCCTCCCTTCAGGAAAAAACCATCAGTCTCTTGACATCCCCCCCTCCCCCCCTGCCTCTCGGATCCCCACCTCACATCGGGCTCCAACCCTCCACATCCTCCTCCCACATGTCTATCCCGTCTCTCAGAATCCTAAAAAACAGGTTAATGCCGTCCCCCGTTTTTTCTCATTTTTTTCCCCTTTCTGACGTCATGTACGTAGGTTAAGTACCCAGTAGAAGACGAAACCCCCCCTACCACAATCCTTGGCGTCGAGAGGGATTATACACGCGCAAAAATTTATTGTCCCCAAATTACGTTAAATTTATCGAGATGTTTGCGCCCCACCCTTCCCCCCGGGTTAATCTCACGCGCTTTTGCAAAAAAGCTGTCTACAGCATTTTTTATTTTCAAACCCCGAAAATTTTGATTTATAATTAAAATTTATTAGGATTTTGGCTATCGCTATTACTATGGCTTGGCCCCAAACAAATTTGTCAAAGATTTAAAAAACGGGCAATGCTCCCTTTTTGGTGACTCGTAATCGTTTTGGAAGACCCTTCGTTTTAGTGCTCCCTTTTGTTCCCAAACATCATTTTTTGTATGATTCGCTTTAATCCTCAACAATCGGCATACAAATTGGCATTACTTGAATGTTTTGTTAATGTTTTTAAAAATAGTGTTCCATCAATTTGATCAATTTTGGGTCAAAAAACGCCGACCGTTTATCGGGTTATTCCCCGTTTTCGTGATCGTGAGCCCAAATTAAATCTTTTATGGGCCGTCCCTCTGGAAAGTATGTAAAGCTAGAGAAAACTATTAGTAATCCCCTTGGCTCAGTTCGTAATCAAAGGGTTAAAAACGAACTAAGATATCTCTGCCAAAGGTGTTGAACGATTTAAGTTCGCCCTGTCTCCGTTTTATTGAAAATGGTCTTTTGTGTTTGAAAACCCTCCCGCATAATAAAAAATGTTTGGCGTTGTTTGTTAAGTCTGAGGTAGAGGGTATAGATTGTCGGTATAAATGTTTTTTTGTTGACATAAAAAAAAGATCAAAAAAATTAATTTTTTGTTTAAATAATATATTGAAAAATTAAAAAAACAAAAAAATTTTAAAAAAATAAGTATAGAAAAATTTAAAAAATTATTAGTTTAACTAAAAAATTGAACACTAGAGAAATAATAGAAAAAATTATGTTTTTTTTACCGAGGCTTGGTGTTTTTTTTTTACGTGACAACTTCTTTTCGTCGACAAGATGTTGATGAAATGATAATTGGTTAGTTAAATTCCCCTTTTTAGCCTTAGCTCAATGTGTTTTCTGAACACAGTTTCAAATTATGTGTGTTGATTTCTGCACCCCCCCTTTCCCAGCGACCTGAATTCTAATTAAAAGATACGTGCTTTCTATGCTTTTTGGGTAGAAAGTTGTTTACATAATGATTAATAATTTTTCTAAAGGTATATATATAAAGAAAGGGGGTTTTTAAAAACTATTTATATTGATCATCTGGTTCATCATCATCACTCACATGAAAAGTGTCCTGTCGATCGTGAATACGGAGATTTTATATAAAATAGAATCCCTTGTCGGACTGCGGGATTTTAAATTGTTTCAATTTTTCAACACAAGCAGCAAGCTTTTGGATGTTTAAAAATACCCAAAGAATATCAAGACAATAAAGAGTTGGAGATCAGCCGGGAAAAAACCGATTTTTTTTAAACAGGAACATTTTTTGAGGGGTTATAGAGACCCTCCCGTTCTAATAAAAGATAATTACCTTCTGTTTTGAAGATGTTTTAAAATTTAAGTATAATTACTGTCCCGAATTTAAAAAAAACTTGCTGTGGTTCGTTTGTGGGGTTTTATATGCGAAGAAGACTTAAAAAAAAAAAGGAAGAAATCGTTTGACGACTTTATTGGAAGGAATTCGCTGAAATTAATACAAGGATCCTGCCCAAAGGAAAGGGCTACTCATTAGAGGAAGCAGAGGTCATCTCAAAAAGTGCTAAAACTGGTGGAGGCCATAGAAAAAGTCGGCAGAAAATTGGGATAAAGAAATCGAAAAAATTTTTTAAATTTCATTCAAATTAATTAGATTTATTTTAAAAAGTTTTTAAGTTTCTTCGTTAAATTGATTTTTTTTCAAAAAAAATTTTTTAAATTAATATTAGTAAAAAGAGCAATATAACTTTGTTATGTTAAATTTAAATTAAAAGTCATTAATAATTAAACGTCTGCTGTCTATGAAAATTTTAAATTTTAATCATGTATGTTGTTTAATTTAAATTTATCCTCTGTTTTGTTTTAATTTTTAAAAAATAAAATTTTATAGTGATAAACATGATCAAATCTAGTTATTTTTTTAATTTTATATATAACTAACTAAACATTTTTTAATGTTACAATTCTTTTACCTTAAAAAACTGTCTAACAGAAATTATCTTGGCGCTGACCTTTTAAAACTAACTCTCCTTGTTTTTTAAAAAATGGGTTTTTTTTTCACAGAGGTTTCCCCTGAAAAAAATCGTTTGGGTTAAAAATTTTCCAACTGTTTAAAACATGTTTGTTATTTTTTTTAAAAAAAATCCATTATGGAAGTAGGAAAGTGTTGTTTCCTATTTTTATTTTACTGAAAATAACTAGTTGAGAGTAAATTTTCCCCAACGTTTTTAAAAAGTTATATTTTTGTCATAAGGTAGAGTATTTTTAGTTTCGGATTCATGAAAAATCATAATACAATAATCTCCTCGCATTGATAGTCATTCAAATTGTGTGACTTAATGCATTCCCCCATAAAACATGTTTTTAAAACTATTTATTTCAATTTTTTTATTAAAAATAACTAAAATTTTAAATGATTAATCACTAAAGTTTTGGGGTACTCAAGACGCAGTCATATTAATTTATAAAAAAGTGATGCAAAAAAAAGAAAATATTCTTAAATTTATAATTTCTTCAAATTAATGGGACGTCCAGAACGTCACCAAGGCGACCTATCTCATGACGACGGAGGGTCACTAAAGCCTGGCGTCACTAACAGACGCGTCATATTATTTTAATAACGTGACGAAAAACGGGATAAAAACCAGGGCTCTTTCCCTACCCCCTTTTCAGGATTTTCTTTTTAAATTTGTGGGGGATTTTTAAACCCACTACCGTGGTTCGGATTCCACGTTTAAACTTTTGGGACCCTTAAATTTCATCTCCCCATTTAATGGGAAAGATTTTATTTTTTCCCGTAAAGGGTTGAAAGAGTATGTTTTTTTTTTTTCAACCTACACTTTTTTGGGGGGTTCATTCCCTCTAATTTTTTTGATTTTACAAAAAATTAACACATTTTTTCCCCAAAAAAAACCCCTTTTCCTTCAGGTTATCTTGTGAAGGGGGGGGAAATCCCCGCCCTCCACCCAGGTTCGGTTTCCCCACTTTAAAACTGTGGGCCCTTCTTTTCATCTCCCCTTTACACTTGGGGTTTAAAAACCAAAAGGGTAGTAAGTTTAATAAAAAATTATTTAAAATCTTCCCTCATTGATTGTTAAAATCCGGGTAGGGCTGAAGAAAATCAAAAACTTTTAAAAAAAAGTATTTTCAACAAAATTTGTCTACCATTTCCTTTGATTCGTTCAAATCTCATTTCGGGCTAATGTTTGCGCAAAAACATTATCAATGTTAGCATTAAAAAAATGTTTTTTGAGCATACTTTTTAATATGTTTTTAGTTTTTCTAATTAGGGTTTTTCAGTTCCTGATCCGTTTATACCCGTTCGAGTTTTTCGCTTATGAATAATTCGCAAATATTTTTAGTTTAAAAAAAGGGGTTTTATATTTTAAAAAGTTTTCTCGCTTTTGGGGGGAAGTAGTTCGTATCTCTTTGATTCTTTCCCAAATCTCGTCGGGTGAATGTACCCGCAAAACATTATAAATTTTTTTGCATTTATGAACAAAATTACGCAAAATATTTTTGATAAAAGGGAAAAGGGTTTAAAATTTATAGGGGGAAAAACTGCTCTTACCTTTAAAGGGTTTATATATCCCAAATTTAAAACCCAACACACACCCACCCCACACACACACACACACAAAACCAAAAAATTAGTTAAATTTTTTGGGTATTTGGGGGGTTCATGAACAGTGACTAGATGCCCCTTTTTTGTTTTTTATAGCTGTCTCAGGCCGCTCGAAAAAGATCTTTAGAGAAAAGTTGCCCCGAAATGAAGAAGATAATATTTGAAGGGGGAGTGGGGGCCTTTTTAGGGCATAGTGCACTAAAACTTTGGCAAAACCCACCAAAAAAACGATTGGTTTGTAACCCCTATCATTGTTTTTCGGCAAACAATGGGAATGGGTGTATACTCTCCGGATCTAGACGCTAATGAACAACTTTTAATTAGATACTTGAAAACATGATTTTTGAAACTTCGTAAAGGGGAATTTGTAAAATTTGCTTACTTGAGCAAAACCCGGGTCAAATTTAAAGCCCTCGAGGGGTACTGATTTCGGCCCCAGGGGCCCAAAAATAGAACGTCAGACCCAAAAAGGGATTTTTTAAACCTTTATCACAAAACTTGGGTTTCAGGATTTATTTCCATTTTTTGGGTTTTTTACTGGAGCCCCCTAGGACTATCTTTTAAAAACTTATTGAACAATTTTTTTACGCTCAAAGTTTTAAAGACTTTACTCAACCCAGAAAACGAGTTAGCCTTAAGGATCCCGTTAGTTCCTGTTGCGTGCGGAGTTTTTATGTAAAGACTGTAGAAAAAAAAATAAAACGCGAAGGGCCCCGATAAAGGTAAATTGTAGCCTCTTTTGCGAGTTTAAGATCTACTGAGGGTTTGAATTAAAAAGGGTTTTTCATTTCTTTCTATACAATATTTTTTAAACACACAAAAACTTGGAGGAAATATACGAAAATCCCGTGGTCTTCCCCCCTCCCTTGCTCAGTTTGGGGCTTCGTTTTAGAGACTCAGGGGGGGGGGGGGGGGGGGATATAAAAAAACGGCACGTTGGAAATGAGAGTAAATTTCTCGAAAAACTGGCTTTCTCGATCGGGGCCCACGTTCAAACCCCTAAACCCTATAGCCGACTTTAAAAGCGCTAAATAAATTTTTCAAGCTGAAGAAGGACTTTGTTCCCAGTATCCGTTTTGGCGGGGCCTCTTTGACCCGACAGGGGGAAAGTCAGGTTTATCGTTTTTATCCAAATTTTTTCGTAAAGTGTTAATCTAGTTGGGATCCCGCTTCCTTTTGGGAAATGAGATTATTGAACGTTCAAAAGGGCCCTTAAACGTATATCTGTTAATGTGTACACGCAAAACACGAAGGTTAGTTTTTTATGTGGCCCACTGCAGCAACCAAAAAAAGTTAGTGATTTTCCCTTGCATGTCGCGTTTTAAAAGAGTGTGCTAGACATTTTTCTTTTATTCATGAAAAAAGTACATGGGACAAAAAATTTAAATTTTTTCAGCGAAATAAAAAATCTGTCACGGTTAAAAAAACCCCTCAACTAGCGCCCTTGTCGGGACACAAAACGTAGGTATTTTAGTGCCCGTTTTTTGGGAGTTTTTTTCTGACGAAAAAAAAAACTTGAAAAACATAAAAAAAAGTGAAAAAAATTTTGGGGGGTTTAAGGAATACATTCCCTAAAGGGGGGGAAAAAAATTTCCGGGCTTTCCCTCACAGTAAAAAAAAACAGGAGAAAAAGGTTTTAAATGTGTACGCTGATTGGAGATATGTTTTGGGCCTTTTAGAAACTTTTTTGTCCTGCACAAAATTTTTTCTTAAATACTGAGAATGTACAGAGTCATTAGCGTTTTCTGTAGTCATGTCCCACTAAATGCTTTTTTGATGATAATCTTCGGTTTTTAACCCGATCCCTTCAGGGGAAAAGATTGTACAGACCAATTTGTTGAAGCTCTCGTAGATCCCCCCCAAAGGCGTTAGATTTTTTATTGTACTGTTTTTTCCCAATGACCCCCGCTAACCCCCTGCTAAAAAGAGATGCTACAATAGGGGCCCAACTTGTCTATTTTTTAAAAAAACCCCCTAGCGAATGATTTTTCCCGGGCGTTATGGAATCATTGTATTTGGGACGGGGCTTTCCCGTGGTGGGCGTCACGCGGGGTTTTGTAGTTTTAAATTTTACAAGAACCCTAGTCTTGAGCGGGGTTTAAACCAAAAAGACTTTTGTACTTTTAATTTTTTCCTTCTCGAATCACTTGTTGAACGTAGAGAAACTGACCCGTTCACGGGGGAGAGGTTCTTGCCAACCCGGGGAATGTTAAGGTTATTGGCGAGAAAATTGGGAAAAAAATTAAAAGTAATCATGAAGTTTATTGGGCCCAGGGGTTTCGAGGGTTAAAATTTAAAATTAAAAGATAGTTTAGCTTTTGTGTACTTCCCTGGGAAAAATGCGTATCTTACCTAAACCTGGCAGCTTAAAAAATCACTGTAAGTGTCCCTAATTTTATGAACTTTTTTCAAACTGTCGCTCTTTAAAGGGGTTTTCCCCCCTTTTTGGACTATATGATTCATTTGAGCGGTTTTGAACGAGACCGGGTTACCGAGCAAAGAAAAATTTTATCCCGCGCTCCGGTTAGTCATATTTTCCCGGGAAGGGACTTGACACCCGGGAAAGGGTTTTGGGGCTATTCGAATGTAGAATCTTTGGGATTACTCGAACCTCTACCTTCATACCGCGTAAACTACGGGCCCACGTCTTTGAAAAACTTTTTGATCTTTTTTAAAGACGTATGGTCGATCCCGGATGGTCTTTTAAATGCCCCCGGGTCAGCGTCCCAAAGCTCTTTTGGAGAAAAAACCCAAGTACGTCCGAATTAATAAAAAAGACTTTAGATATGCATCAATTCATTGAGGGTGTTTTATTCGAGGGGGGGATTTGTTTTTTGCAAATTTCGTCATTTTTTGTGGGCTAATAATCGTTTTATGGTTAAATTTGACCTTTCCCAAAACCAGAGTTTACCCCCTTTTTATTTTGACGTGAATGGACTTATTATTTGCAGTTGAGCTCATTCCCTTTATGGAGGGTTCAGATGGTTGGGAAAATGAAAAATTGAACGTTTGGTCGCGTTAAACGTGGGGGACGATGGGGGATACGGGTATATCTTCCCGGGTTTGGATCTTAAAATACCCGGGAAAGATGTACATGACGCTCTTTTTGGGATTCCGTTTTTTTGGGAAAAAGGGGGTTTTAACCCGTGGGGAAAAACCCCGAAAAATTGTTAACGACTTAGCTGATAAGACTGGGTTTCGTCATTCACAAATCGCCCACCCTAAAGTTATTTTTAGTGAAGGGGGGTTGAAACGGGACGAGGTCCCCGTGTTCCAATTTAAAACAATTCCGTGGATGGGGGCGTTATAAGTGAACGGGGAAATGAGGAGCAAAAGCGAGCAATCATTTTGGGAAAACAGTTTTTAAAATTTGATTTAAAATCCCCGCTTTGGGCCCCCCTTATATTACAAGGGGGCCCTTTCCCGTACGGTAAAAATAATTCCCCGGGGGGGAAGGTAAATTTGGAGCGGGAAACCCTTTAACCCGCCCAAAACTTTAAAAACTATGTTTTTGTATCAAAAAAACCTGGTCATCTTTGAGAGGGAAACCGCGGGAGATTTATTTTTGATTTTCCAATTTAGGCAAATTTCGCCTTTTTGGAAACTTAAAGTAGTCATGTGGGTTTCTACTTTCCCGGGCATGGTTCCTGCCTTCCCCCGGGTTTACTTTAAAAATCCAATACACTGAACGGGACTGCTTCTTACTATATGACTTTTCGGGACCCCTCCCAACGGCTTTAACGTTACTAATGACTATCTGGACACCCCCCACTTAGGGGCCCAAAAACAATTTTTTACGGAAATGCCCTGCAGAAAAATTAAAGGGGTGCTCGGGTAAACAAAAAGGACGGGGGACTCGAGGTTTCAGATCACCCACGGGAGTTCATGGGTTTAGGGCCCTAAACTCTATTAATTTGCTGTGCAAGGGGTGGTGAGATGCCCCAAGGCAAAAGGTTGTAAAGGGAGTAGCGCTTTAAAGACGCTCCTTTAGAGGATTTATGAAATTTTTTTTAAAAATAATGAAACGGAAAGTAAATGAGAAAAATTTGTTCAATAAGGCTGAAAGGATTCAAACTTTAAAGAAAAATTTAATGGGTTTTCCCACTATGCTCTATCGATGAAAAAACACAGTTTTACCTGGTTTCAGTCAAAACTCTACCTTGGGGTAAATTACTTTTAAAAGCGTTTAAACCCAATACTTCCTTCCAAGAGACGCTGTTTTTGAAGCTGGCCATTCATGTGGTATGTCAGGGGGTAAATTAAAGCAAAACAGGCATCTTAAAACCCCTCTGTAAATTTTTTAGTGCTTTTTTTTTAAAAAAAAAGACTTGGGGAAAAAAAAAACTAATTTAGCGCATATTTTTTAAAAAAGGGTTTTTTCCAGTAGGTTTTAGTAATAAAAAAAAATTTTTTAGTCCCTTTTAAAAAAAAGGGATTTTAAAAAAAAATATGAAAATTTGTATGTATCTGTTTAATGTACTAAAAAAAAAGGGTTTAGTGTTTTTAAAATTTAGATTTGAGAAAAAAAATATGCTAATTTAGATGTATCTGTTTAAATAGAGTTTTAAAGTGTGCGATGTTCTGATTAATCCCCACTAAAAAAAGGGCCCTTAAGAAAAAACCCGGGGAAATTTTTGATTAATGTCACAAAAAAAAAATTTGTTAGTGTTTTTTAAAAAAAGACTTGGGGAAAAATATTCTTGTTCTGAAAACTTTGACTGAAAAAAAAATTTTAACAAATTTAGCGTGTGTATCTGTTTAAAAATGTTTTATCATTATATTATTAAATAGAGTTTTCTGTGTATGTTTTTTTTGGGATTAATACAAAAGGAAATTAACGTCACTATCCCTTTACATTAGAAAAAAATTTTTTAGTGCTTTAAAAAAAAAATTGGGGAAAAAAAAAATATTCATGTTCTGAAAATTTGGGACTGAAAAAAAATATACAAATTTTTAGTGGTATTTTTTAAAAAAAATGTTTTTTCATTATATTCTTTTAAATGGGAGTTTTCTGTGTTGTTTTGTGTGTGTATTTTTTTTTTCCCGCCCTCCCCAGGTTTTAACAACTGGGGCCTCTCAGAAAACTTTAAGGTGCCATTTTGGGGATTAGAACCTAGGTTTCTCTCAGGTACAGACTGGTACAAAAACCCAGCTTCAGCAGGGTTAAAAAACCTGTCCTTCCTGGTTTACAATCGGACCCCAAAGGATCAATCTGGTACAAAAAAAGCCCGCTCAGGTACAGACTGTACTAAAACCCCAGTTTACGTCGGGTTACAACCGGAAACCGCTCAGGACTATTTTTGGGTACAATAAAAGTCAGGTTTTTGAACTGGGCCCTTCAGAGATAGTCTAGTACAAAAGGGAAAGGGTTTGGGGTTAGGATTAGAACCTAGGTCTCTAAGGGTCGGGTTGGTACAAAAAACCAGTTCAGTCAGGGTTAAAACTGGCCCGTCAGAAAACCAGTCTGGTAAAATTTTAAAAATAAAGGATTAAAACCCTTGGTCTCTCAGGGGGGGGATTGTCTAGTCCCAAAAATTGGAAGGTGACAGTTAGGATTAGAACCTAGGTCTTAAAAGAGTACGACGGGTTATTTTTAACCCGCTACAGTCGGGGTTTAAACGCCCCTGGACCTTTAGAGTACAGTTTGCTCAATAATACGGGGCTAGCCAGTTACAGTCTGGTTTTAAAACCCTGACCCTTTTCAGATTTACAGTTTGTTAAAATAAAAAGGGGGTAGATTTTCAGTGGGTTTAAAACCTGAGCCTTCAGAGATCAGTTCTGGCAAATTTTAAAACGGGGGTTCCCCATTTTAAAAGTAAGGGTTAAACCCTCGGCCCTTTTTCTTAGACTACAGTTTTTTTTAAAATAATACGGGGTAGCAGTTACAGTCGGGTTTGGGCCCTTGGGGCCTTTTCAGGCCCTGTTGACAAAATAAAACGGGGTAGCATTTACGTGGGGTTTTTTAAAAACCTGAGCCTCTCAGAGATCAGTCTGACAAAATTTAAAACGGGGTTTAGCCATTTAACAGTTGGGTTAAAACCTCGGATTCTTAAAAGGTACAGTTTGTTACAATAATACGGGTACCCATTAAGTGGGGTTTTAAAACCCGGGGCCCTCTCAGAGATAAAGTCTGGCAAATTTAAAACGAGGTTTGGGCCAGTTACAGTTGGGTTTAAAACCCGGGGCCCCTCTAAAGAGTCGTCGGGCCCACAAAAAAACGGGTGGCCTTTTTCCCAGTTTTTGGGTTTTAAAATCGGACCTTTGAGTACATTTTGGTTACAATAATAGAGGTAGGGGGGTTACAGTCGGGTTTAGAACCGGGGCCTTCGGAGATCAGTTGGCACAAAAAAAAACGGGGTTAGCCATTTACATTTGGGGTTTTTAAAACCCTGGGCCTCTCGGGAGATCAGTCGGGCAAAATTTTTAAAACGAGGTGCCATTTTACAGTCGGGGGTTAAAACCCTTCGGCCCTTTCTAGGTAGGGTTTGTTACTTAATCGGGGGTAGCTTTGTTACATTTCGGGTTTTAAAAACCCGGGGGCCTTCAGAGATAGTTGGCAAAATAAAACGAGGGGGTTTCAGTTACAGTTGGGTTAAAACCCTCGGACCCTTTAGAGTCAGGTTTTTTTCAAAAAATACGAGGTACCCAGTTACAGTGGGGTTTTTAAAAAACCTGGGGGTTTAAAAAACCTGGGCCCGGGTTAAAAACCTCGGACCTCTTAGAGTACATTTTGGGTTACAATAATGGAGGTACCCTTTTTACGTCGGGTTTTAAAACCCGGGCCCTCTCAGAGCCCAGTTTTGCACAATAAAACGAGGTAGCCAGTTACAGTCGGGTTTACAACCTGGCCCTTTTTAGGTACGTTTTTTCAATAATACGAGGTACCCTTTTACAGTCGGGTTTAGAACCGGGGGACCCTCACAGGGCCCCATTTCTGGCATAATAAAAGAGGGTTAGTAGTTACGCCCGGGGTTAAAACCCTGGGCCCCTCTTAGAGTCCCAGTTTGTTACAGTGGGTTTTTAGGAACCGGGGCCTCTCGAGCCCCGTCTGTCATTTCAGGGTTAGGGCCCCGGGGCCCTTTTAGAGTACAGTTTCTAAAATTAAAGGGGGGCTACCAGTTACATTTGGATTAAAACCTGACCCTCTCAGAATTAAAAATTTTGCTACAAAAAATTTAAGAGGTACCCATTTTTCAGTCGGGATTAGAACCTGACCCTCTCAGAGACAGTCTGGTACAAAAACCCGGGCCACGGGTCGGGTTAAAACCCGGGAAAACTCTCAAAAAACCAGTTGGTCCCAATAACCCGGGCCTCCCAGAGTCGGGTCGGGTAAAATTTAACCCGGGACTTCTCAGAGAACGGTCTGGTAAATAAACAAAAGGTGACTTTGGGGGAATTGAAGCTGAGCCCCCCAGAGTAATTCTGGTACAAAAAACCTGGCCCTCTAGAGAAGGGGCAGGTTTAGAAGCTAAGCCCACAATTTACAGTCTGGAACAAAAACCCTTGGGACCCTCAGAGTACAGTCCGCTACAATAACCTAAAACCTTCAGTTCAGTTGGTACATTAACCCGGCCTCTCAGATTTCAGTCCGTACAATAACCCGGCCCCCCAGAGTACTGTCGGGTTTCCCAAAAACCCTTGCCTTACCGATTTTCAGTCTGATACAAAAATTTCGGATTTCTCGGGGAATGGTCGGTTTTAAAACCCGGGGCCCTCTTGGAGTACAGTTGGTACAAAAAACCGGGGACCCTCTCAGAGAATGATCGGGATTAAAAGCGACCCTCTCAGGGTCCCGGTTTGCGCAAAAACAGTCGGATTAAAAACATACCGCAAAACTGGTCGCCCAAAATTTGTTTTTTTTTAGAAACGTCTTTCGAGGACTAATCCCAGGCCCTTCCCTATGGGAAAGATATGAAAGGTAATCCTATAACGGGGGGTTTTCTCGGAAAGGGCTTAGAAAGGACTTCGTATCCGGATGTTTCCCTTCGTGGGAGAAATAATCAGGGCGTTCTGGAAATAGAGTATACGTCAAATGGGGGAGGGTTCGACTCGTCTTTCCAAATTGTGGATCGAGGCGAAAGGATATGTGTTGAAGGAGGGAGGGGGGCCCTTTCCCCCCCCCTCCATCCCGAGCGTATAAAAACGGACGCGAAAGGGGGGGAGGTTTCTTATTCAAAATTTTTTAGGGGAGTTGGGTTACCGTCTGGAGGACATGAGCGATATTAAGATTTCGAACGGTGGTTTAGAATACCATTTTCGCGGGGGACCGACCAAAAAGGTTAACCAGCAGTGCTGGATTTTTCCTGCCTGGGGCGGGGTGCCATTTAAACCCCGGGAAAGTGGGAAACGAGTCATCTGTGAAAAGCTGTTCTACTGTTGCCCGGGGGTTTCAATCTTAAAGGAAAGGGGAAAGACCCCCTAATTCTCCCGGGGAAACCCAGTCGGTCCATCGAAAAGCGGTTTTTACAGCTTCCCCCGAGAACGAGCCGCAAAATTTTCCAGGAAATTGAGTCGTCCGGGGGAACGTAGTTTCTACAGCTTGGCCCCAGGAAAGGGGTCGCCGGAGGAGGAGGAAAAATTTCTTTGTGGGATCGAGTTGGATGAATCGAGGTTTAGGAACTCGATCGGGGCAAGCACGTCTCTGAATTGAAAAATTTCGTAAGTACAAAGTTTTCCGCGCCCTAGGGAAAGGGGGACGAAAGGATCAGCGAGGTGAAGACAAAAAAAGAACATTTTAACGCAAGAAATATTAAATTTAAAATGATCTTTCCCGGGGAAAAACTTTGGTTTCGCGCTATAGGAGGGCCCCTTTAACGTTTTCCCGAGAGGACTGGTTTTTATCTGGGTGAAGGCGGGTACGAACTGTTAAGTGGTGAAGAGTTTAAAAATGTTTAGACAAGACTTTAGAGAAAGATATTTTTTTTTTCGCATCAAGTGGGGGCAAGCACGTCTCTGAAAATTTTAAAAAATTTGTTTTGTACAACGTTCGCCGGCCCAGAAGGAGACGAAAAATGACGTGAGGATGAAGACGAACCCAACTCATAACGCTTTGACATGTAGGCAAAGTGGGATTTTGCCCGGGTTTAAAAACCCTTTGGGCGCGCTTTCAGGGGGCCCCTTTTTAAAGCTTCACAGGAGGACTTTAAACGGGGAAAGGGGAGTTACGAAAAGTTTAAGTGGTGAAGTGTTCTAAAAAAGTTTAGTCCAACTTTAGGAAAATATTTTTTTTTACGCCCTCCTGGGTGAAGGCGGGGTAAGAAAATGTTCAAAATGGGTTTAAGTGTTTTTAAATGTTTAACAAAACTTTAGAGAAAAGATATATTTTGTATGCTTTTAAATGAAAGGGCTATGAGGGGGAAAAAGAAAATTTTTTATGAAAGTTTTATCTAATTTTTAAGGGAATTTTACTCGCTAAAAAAAAAAGTTTTTTACTATTTATTTTAAAAATTTTTTTGTTCGTAGAAAAAAAAAATTTAAAGGTTTTATGGGTTTTTTTCATTCAGAGCAAAAAATATTTTTTTAGTTTTGTATTTTTTCCCGCCTTTTCGAGGGGAAAAAGGGGGTATACCAAAAAAAACCCATCATCTCCACTCTGAGAGAAAAGGAGGGAGGGAGAGACAGAGAGATAGAAAGAGGGAAGAAGAGAGAGAGACAGAGAGAGAGACGAGAGATAGAAAAGATCATTTTTTTATATGTATTTTTCCAGCCCAGTCGAGGGGAAAGGGGGGCTATACCCGAACCTCCCATCTGAGAGTGAGAAAGAGAGAGGGAGGAGGAGGGGGGGGAGGGCAGAGAGATAGAAAGGGGAAGGTGAAGGGAAAAGATAGAAAGAGGAGAGAAAAAGAGAGACATTTCTCCCCCCCCTTACGCAGCCGTGAAAACCACGCCGCGGGGGGGGAAAGGGGGGAAAACCTTCATTTCCCTGGAACACGGGACAACCGCGAGGGGGAAATAGGGTGAGGGGGGGGGGCGGGGTTCCGTCCTGAGTAAAGAGATTTTATTCTACTTTTTTTAATTTTTAAATTTTTAAAGGGGGGCCTTTTTTTTAATTTATATAAAATTAAAGATGTAAATCACCCTTACTTGGCTATGAAAAGATCAATGTATTTTTAATAACGTTTTTGCAGTATTTTAAATCTTCTTACGATAAAAAAATTTTAAAATTTTTTCAACCAAAAGGGCAATAAAAATTTTAAATTTTATTAAGTAAAATTTTACAAAACTTTACAAAACAAAATTTTGGAAAAGTTTTTTTACATTTCCATGTGTGGTTTTTAAATTTCCCATTGTATTTACAAAGTCCAAATCATTTAGGTTAGGGAAAAAACCTATAAAAAAAACCAATGACAAAAAATTTAAAATTTATTTTTTATTAATAAACAAAAACTTTTTTTAAATTTTTTCTAATTTTAAAATTACTTAAAATTTTGTATTTGAAATTAGTGATTAAAATAAAAGTTGAAATGAAATATAACAAAATAAATTTCTTTAAAAGATTGAGTAATTTTGTTTTTGGGGTTTCCCCTTTTTTTTCAAGTATCCAAAAAACGGTTTTGTTAAAAAAAGTTTTTGTGAAAAAAATGGTTTTATAATTTAAAAATTTAAAAAAATTTCATATAGAGTCACGTAAAAAATTTAAGGTTGACAATAAAGATAAAAAAGTTTAAGGGGTAAATAATAGGATGCAATCGCTTTTGTTACAATTGCATATAATTTTAAAAAAAAGTAGAGTTAGTAAGACGGGTTGTTTTTTAAATTTTATCCAGCCAAAAAAAAAAAACCCTGGGTTTTTATTAAAATACCCATTAAAAAAAAAAAAATAATTATTATATTTTGAAAACCCAAAACAAAATTTTTAATTTTTTTTAAAATAGTTTTGTCTATTTTCCTTTTAATTTTTAAAGATTTTTTAATTACTTTTAAAAAAAAATGTAGATAAAATTGGAAATGGGAAATTAAAAATACTAACATAGAAACCCAGATCAAATAATGTTATTTAATATGTTAATAAATACCCCATACAATTTAAATTTAAAACATTTTTTTTAAGAACCATTTTTACTACATGATTTGCATTAAAGTTTATTTTGAATTTTGTTAAACTAAAGTATATTGTTTTAATTCCTTAAAAAAAAGGGTTTTAAAAAAATTTGGGTTTTTTTTAAGTAGCAGCCCAGGGACTGATTTATATGTTAGAATGATTGGGGGGTCAGATAACATACTAAGATCTTTAATCCCCACCCCAACCCAAAAAAAATTTAAAACCCCTTATAGCCCCCAAATTATTTTTTAAATTTTGCCCGGGTTTTTCAAGGCCCGGGGCTAAAAATTTTTCATTGAGAAAAAGAATGGTTTGAATTTCTAAAAAAGTTAAACAATTAAAAAAAACAATTCTTTGAATCGTACTTGTGTGTGTGTATGATATTTGAAAACCAAACGCAAAACATACAAAGGGCACAAACATGTTTGGTTTTTGATCTTCTCCCGCCCAGAATTTAAAGCGAAGGGTGTCCAAAAAAATGTATTTTCTAAATTTGAGTTCGGTTATTTTCGGCTTTATACAAATTTAAAATAAAGATTTAAAAAAACACCCCACAAAGTAGGGGATGGGCTTTACTCGCAAAACCCTTTCTTTAAAATTTGAAAGGGTCAATCTTGCTTAAAGTGTTTAGAGGTTTGAAAAAATAAAAAAAAATGGTTTCAGTGCACCGCACTTATGGGCCCCACTGGCGACAAATTATGAAAAATTTTTTTCCTAATTGTTTATACAAGGAAGTAAACCCAAAAACCCCGGGTTTGGGTTTCTTTTAAAAGATAAAGTATGTAATATTGTGTAGTACAAACATTTTTTAAATTTTCGTGAAAATGTTTATTAAAATGATTGTTTTCCTTTTAATTTTTTTCACAAAATAAAATACTGTCAAAAAGGGTTTTTAAAAAAAAAAAATCCGTTATTTTAATAGATATAATTTTAGTTCTGATAATTTTTTTAAAGGCAGCCCATTAAAAATAGGAAAAAATTTTAGTGTTTTCCCCCAAATTTACGCTTTTACCAAAAGAAAAAAGGGTAGGAGAAAAATTTTTGTTTTTTCTTCCTTGGATATTATTTACTCGTGGTTTTTTATTTTATATATTACCCAATTTTTTTATATAGGTCATTGGGCCCAACCCAAAAAAGGGGGAAAAAAAGGGGAAATTTGGGTTCCCCCCAAAACTCAATATAGTTTAATAAATTCATTAATTTTTGTGATTTTTTTTAAATTTTAAAAAAAATAAGTAGTAGGTCAGTTTTTTGGTATACGAGGGGCACCCCATTTAAACACGATTTTAATGGTTCCCGAGTTTAAATGTTTGATGGGTAGGTAGGGAGGTGGGGGGATGTCTGAGGGGTGGAGGGGTTTAAGCACCCGGTGAATGAGAGATGTGAGGGGGGTTTTTTGGAAGGGGGGAGGACACAATGGTTTTTTTTTTTTTTAACTTCGGTTAAAACATGGGTAGATACGGGGCAAGGAAAAAGATGGAGGTGGGTGGGCGAGTCAGGGTTCTCCCTTTTTTCTCTCTCCTCATTTAGATTTTGGGAAAGGGTGACAGAGGGAGGTGAGGGGGTCAGGGGGTTTTCCCTTCTTCTAGGGCAGCTTCGGGGCCCCGAACCCTGGGGTTTTTGCAAGTATTTCCCAAATGGTTTTCCCCCTACCCCCACCAAAAATTGGGGTACACTTTTCCCCAAAAAAAACCCCATTGGGAAAAAAACCTAACGGAAAAAGGCTACGGTCTAAGGTCCCGGGTTTTAAAACCTAAAACACGTTTTTTAAAGGACCCTGAGTTGACATGTGGGATGGGGGGGGGGTGGGGGGAGGATGGGGAGGGTTGGGCCCTCGTTGGGGGTTTGAGGGGGGGGGGGGGGGGGGGGGAAAATTTTTTTTTGGGCGGGGGGCAAAAAATGGGGGGGGGGAAAATTGGGGGGGACAAGGGGAAAAACCCCAAAAAGGGGTTTTTGTGACTCCCGGGGGGGGGGGGAGGGGGGGGGTTTTTGGGGGGGGGGGGAACAAAAAGGAAAAAAAACAACTGTTTCTGTGGGGGGGGGGGGGGGTTTGAAACACCAGGATGGCTAGATGGGCGGGGGGGACTCCCAAATGCGGGTTCCTTCCCAATTCCTTTTCCCTCAAACCCTGGGGTTTTAAGGGAAATTTTGGGGCAAGTTTTATTTGCTGTTTTTGGGGGGGGGGGAGACGCAAAGGGGGGGTTTAGGTTGTCTCAGGGCCCCGGGGGAAAACCACCCCCCCCTTTAGCAAATGCGGGTTCAGGTTGTCTCACGGCCGGGTTTTGGGTCTCGAATTTCCCATTCTACCTTCACACAAATGGGGTTCACCCCCCCCGGGGGGGCGGGCTCGGGATATAAATAAAAATATTTTTTCCTAAAACCCCCGGGGGTAAAAAATTGGGAGAATTAAGGTTTTTAAAAAATATTTTTCCCCTCGTTTTGTAGGGTGGTATGCGTAGGTTTTTATGGAAAATTTTGGGTGAAAAGTTTTTTAAATGAGGGTTTTTATTCTCAAAAAAGGGTTTTTTAAAAAGTAAATGGTTTGGGGGTTTTTGGGTGTTTGCAAGGTTAAAAACCCCCCCCCCTTTTTACCGGGATTGGGAAAAAAAGCTTTTACTTTAGTACGTTTGGATCCCCACGTCATCGTCTTTTTAATAAAAAACCGGGGAAACTGGGGAAAAAAAATCTCCAGCCTTTTTGACATGGAGGCGGTGTGGGTTTTTTAAAATTTTCCCTTTTTTCAAAAAGGGAAATTTTGGGGCTTCCCCAATCCTTTTTCCTGCTAAACCCTCCCGAGGTCTGTTTTCAATCCTTTTATGTGTGTTTTATGCTTTTGGGAAAAAGTCGTTTTAAACAAAGGGGCAATAATCATTGAATTGATTTCGGTTTAAAATTTTTTTTTTCCCTTTTTAAAATGTTGTGTGGGGTTTTTTGGGGAAAGGGGTTTTTTTGGTAGGGGGGTGTTTTTTTGGGGGTTAAAAGGTTTTTTTAATTTTTAAGTCAATTTTAAAATTTTTTTAATTTTTGATTTAGGTTTAATTTTGTGGAATGGGGGGTTAAATTTTTATTTCAAAAGGGTTTTTGGTTTGTTGTGTTTTTTTTTTTGTAGGGGTTTTTTTTTTTGTGTTGATATTTGTATTTTTTTTATTTTTTTGGGTTAAAAAGTGTATTTTATGTTAGGGTTTTTAGTGTATTTTTTTAAAGGGGTTTTTGGTTGTTTTTAGTTTTGTATTGTTTTTTTAAAAATTCGTGTATTGTCTGTTTTTTTTTTGGTTTGGGGTTTTTGTTGTATTTTGTTGATTTTGTTGTTTTTTTTGGGGTTTTTTTGAAATTTGTATTTTTTTATTTTTTTTGGGTTGTTTTTTTAGGTTGTAGGTCTTTTTTTATGTTTTTTTGGGGGTTTTTTAGGTTTTGTTTGTTATGTTTGTTTTGTGTTTGTTATTTTTAAGTTGATAGTGTTATTTTTATGTTGTTTTTTTTGATAGTTTTTTTGTTGATGTTTGTTGTTTTGTTTGTATTTTGTTGATGTGTTGTATTTTTTTTGGTTTTTAGTTTTTTGTTGGGGTTTTTGATTTTTTGTATGTTGTGTTTTGATAGTTATGTATGTTTTTTTGATTTTTGATGTTTGTTGATTTTTGCTTTGGGTTGGGTTTTTGTTTTGTTTTGTTGCAGTTTTTTGTTTTTTTCCCTGTATTTTGTGTTGATAGTGTGTTGTTTTTTTGATGGGTTTGTATTTTATGTTGAAGTGTCGATGTTTTTTGATAGTGTTTTTTTGGATTTTTGTTTTTTTGATGTATCTGTATTTTGTGTTGATTTTTCTGTATTTTGTGTTGTTATTTATGGTTATTTGTGTTGTTTTTGTATTTTTATTTTTTGTTTTTTTTTTGGTGTTGAAGTATTTTTTTTTTGTATTTTTTTTTGTGTTAAAATTTTCTAATGTTGGTTGAAAGTGTTGAAATTGGTGTTGTAGTTTTTTTGTTAATTTTTTTAGGGGTTTATAGTTTCTGTTTTTTGTTGATAGTTTATTTTGTTTGATATTTCTGTATGTTTTTGTTTGTGTATTTTTTGGGGTGTTGATGTGTTGTATTTTTTGTTGATAGTGTATGATGTTGTTAATATTTTTTGTATTTTTTTTGTTATTTTTCTGTTGTTTGTTGATGTTTGTATTTTGTTGATAGTGTGTTTTTGTTTGTTTTTTGTATTTTGTTTTTTTGGTTTTGTTTTTTTGTTTTATGTTGTTGTGTTGGGGGGCCTTTTTATTTTGTGTTGATAGTATTTGTATGTAGTGTTGATAGTGTCTGTATGTTTGTTGTATTTGTAGTTTTTGGGGTGTTAAAGTGTTTTATTTTATTTGATAGAAATTTTTGGGTTGTATGTCTGTTTTTTTTTTGATAGTGTTTTGTTGTTTTGTTGTGTTTGTATGTTGTGTTGATAGTTTTGTATGTTGTGTTGATAGGCCCTTTTATTTGGGTTTTGAAAAGTATCTGTTTTTGGGTTTTTGATGTTTTTGTATTTTTGGGTTGTGTTTTTTTATGTTTTTTTAAATATTTATTGTATTTTTTTTGATATTGTTGTTTTTTGTTTTGTATTTGTTGTATTTGTTTGTAGTGTTTTTATTTTTTGATAGTTTGTTTTGGTTGAAGTGTATGTATTTTTATTTTGTTTGTGTCTGTATGTTATGTTAAGTGTTGTATGTTGGTTGATAGGGGTTTTTATAGACCCATTATTTCTTAACAGTGAGGTTTTCTTTTCACGAATTTTAAAAAATTTAAATTTCTTTTTAAGTAAATGCTTGGTTTCATGTTTTTAAACCTGTCCCCCGGGGTTCAATCCCCCCCCAAAAAAAGATTTATTTTTCCCCCCCCCCGAAGGAAATTTGGTTCGGGGATTACGTTTAAACTGAAAGGTCCTTTTTTATTCGAAACCCCCCTTTGAAAAATCCAAAAAACGTGTAACGTAGACGACAATTAAGCAATGTGATCTAGTTTTTTAAAGGGAAATTTGGGGGGAAAGGTTAAAAACCCCCGTGAAAAGGAGATATAAAAAGGGGCCGGGTTAAAGTCCGCCCCAAAGATTGTTGGGAAACCCCCCTTTTCGTACAAAAGTTTTAGGGGATCCCGTTGGCCCTAGCAAAGAGGTTTTAAGCGTCCTGATTTTGGTTTAAAAAATTCGATGGGGACGGTCAAAGTAACATGACTCGGGTTTGTAGTGGGAAATTGGGTTTAAAAACCCCAACCCCCCCTCTTTCCCCCCGGGGACTGAGATTCGAGCTCGATTCCCCCCCCGGCGTCGTCATGAGGTGGGTTTATATTTTTTCCGGTGGGATTTTTAAAGAATTTAACAATTTTGGAATTAGTAAAATTTAAAACCAATTTTAAATTTCAAGTTTGTACCCCCCCCCCGTTTTATTGATTCCCAAAACCCCTTTCCTTCCCCTTGAAAAGTTTTTTTTAAATGCGTGGTTCTTTTTCCCCACTTTAAAAAGTAGGTCCTTTTTTTTAAAAAATTCACCCTACAATTAAAAATTGGGCGCAAGAAAGGGACGCAGAGCTAATAAAAAAAAAAACCTTTAATATAATCATAAAGATCTAAAACTTTTGCTTTTGATAGATGATTTTAAATTCCCTTTAGTACATTATTGGGGTTTTAAAGGTGTGGCTTAAAAAATCATCGGGGAAAGGGTTTGGGATTTCCCCTTATTAAAAGATTCATACGTTTAAAAGTTAATTTTTTTTTCAAGATTTATAGTTTAAAATTTAAATTTTTTTTGGGAAAATTTGGGGGTTTAAAAGGGTTTAAAAATCTTCAGTACGATAAGATTAAAACCCCTCTATTTTAAAATTTTAATTATTCTTTTCCCCTTTAAACCCCTTTTTAAAAATTTTTTCTCGGGGATTTGTTTTTTAAGGGGCATGTTGGTTAAAAGGGGCGGGGTTCAATTCGGAAAGGGGAAAGTTTTTTGGAAAGGTTTTAAACCAGGCTTAATCTTTCATACTTTTTTTCCCGAAAATAAAAAACATTCCCTTTATAAAAAAAGTATCCCAAAAACCCTTTTTGTGCATTTGTTCAAAAAGGGGGAAAAAAATTTTGGCTGTCTTGAGTGGTGTTTTTAAAAATCAGTAACGGACAACCCAATTTTTCATTCCCGGTTTTTTAAAGCGCCCCAAAAAAGTAGAAAAAATTTTTCAGGCCCTTTTAAAACACCTTAAACCCCCCCCCCCCCCCCAAAATCCATTTAAATTGCTTTTTTAACCCAAAATTCTGGCAATTTAATTCCCCTTTAAAAAAGAGACTGTTTTTTTAAAAAAAACGTTACTTATTTGAAAAAATTAAAATTTGCTAATGTTGAACAATTTTAAATAAAAAAGGGTTACCCCAAAAAAAATTTCCTTTTCTTTTAATTTTTTTTTCTTTTTAAAAAATTTATTTAAAAACCCCGGGGGGTTTCTCTCTTCCCAAAAGGGCGGCCCCAGTTTTTTCCCTGGGGGGGTAGTCCCCGGGGCCCTTTCCCCTCCCCTTCCCCTTTGTAATTATATAGGATGGAAACTTTTAAAAGGTTGATTATTTCCGGGGCGAAAAAACCCCTTTTTTCTGCCGAGTTCCGAAAAAGAGGGGAGGGGAAGGGGGAAACTCCAAAATTTTATTTGTCGGAACCTTGTCTTTTTTTAAAATTTAAAATTTTCCCGATTCTAACAGTTTTTGAAACGGGTCAAATGTTTCCCTTCCCCCATTAAAAGGGTTTGTGGGGCGAAGGTTTTAATTTGAAAATTCTTTTTTTTTTCCCCAAAAAAACATTTTTTAAATTTTTACAAGATTACACGTTTTAAAAAGTTAAATTTTTTTAAACATTTTTCCCAAACGTAAAAAATTCTTTTAAAAAGTTCATACGTTTTAAAATTAATTTTAAATTGGGAAAAATTTGGAATTAAGGGGTTTAAAAATTTCGCCGACAAGTATTAAACCCCCTTCTTTTTCTTTAATTTTTTAAATATATATATTTTTTTTCCCTCTCAAAGTTTTCAAAGATTCTTTCTACGTGGTTTTAGTCTTTCAGGATGTGAGGGGCTAAGGTGTGATTAAACCCCCAGTCCGGGGAAAACCAGATTTAAAAGTATTTGAAACGAGGGCAATCGGTTTCCCCTTTCCCTTCTGGGGATCCCCCAAACTTAAAAGTTAGATGTGAGCGAAGTTTTTAAAACGAAAATTCTTTTTTTTTCCCCAAAATCTTTAAATTTTTTTACAAGATTTTAGTTTTAAGAACTGACAACTATCAATACCATTAATGGTGTTTTGGGAATGACGTTTTCAATATCCGGTTTTCCCCGGAAATTTAAAGCAAAAAGTTTCCAGGAAAATGACAGCTATCAATACCCCCATAGGTCGGGGGAAATGGGCGCTAACAGTTAGGTAACTGGGCAGCTATAAAAAACCCCGGGATAGAGTGGATAAGACAGCTAACAGGTTAAAACTAACTGCGGCTAAAGAAAAACCCGGTAATGACGTATAATACCCCGGATTGAGTCGTGAAAATGACGCAAAAATTTCCCGCAATTGGGCGGTTTAAAAGTTTTACCCTTAAAAAAGTATTTTAAAAGCCCTCACCCTGACCAAAGTTACAATTAAGCTTTTTTTAAAAAAATTTTTTTATCCAGGTATCCTATCCCCTTTCGATTATAAAAATTTAACACATTTGCGTGTTGGGATGAGAAAGGTTAATTTTTGAGAAAATGTCCTTGCTTTGCAAAATTTAAAAAGGTTGAAAAAACCCCCTTTAAACCCAACAAAGTTTTCAAATTTCGTATCAAAGACCTAGGGGTTTTGGTTTTTTTTTTAAAAAACCATTTTCTAAAAAAAAAAAGTCTTTTCCAAAAAAAACCGTCTTATTTCCCCTTAAAAAAAATGCAAATTTTGCCCATTTTTGACTCCATTTGGATAACCTCATTTAAATTAAAATCCTTTAAAGTACATACAATTTTTAAATAAATAGAATTGTATTTTGGGAACAAAACTAAATTTTTAATGGTAGCAACCCCTGTGAACAAAAAAAAAGTTCCCCCCCTCGTCTTGGAAACCGCCTATGATTAGAAAGGGGTTCTTCATGTTAGGGTTGAGTTTTTAAGAATCCTATTTTAACGGCTGAACGGGCTCCGGGCATGTGGAAGGGGGTGACCTGCGGGAGGGTAGAGAACTTGATTAAAGCTATCTAATCAGTAACATGAATCTTGTTTAATCGCTTCACAGGAAATCTGCGTGAATAAAATTATTTATAGATTGAAATTCTAGGCGGGCCATTGCATTATCCGGCAAAAGTGCTTCTTTTTTTTCCCTATTAGGGGTTGCTAGTGTCGATGTGCAAGGATATTTGGGCGAAGAAAATCATTCGTTTTCAAAAGGTGAGTGTTTTAATTTTGAAATTGAGGAAATCAATATAAATTTTTTCCCCCGTGTAAGTTGGTAACCTCCTGTTTGACTTGGAAAAATAAATGGGTAAAACTCGTCTCAGGGCTATTTGAGTGGGGGATATCCTTTGAATCTAGTTCCCCCAAATCCCCCCTCTAGAGGGAGGCCCCGGTTTTCGTCATATCAAAGGAGGGAGAAATTAACTTGGGTTTGAGAAAATGGTTTTCCTCTGAAAGTATGGTTTTTTGAGTTAGGCAACTTGGGGTGTCCTTCCTTGGAAAATAAAAAAAAAGTTCAAAACGAAACAAAGTGGTATCATTCGCTGCTTTATTCTTGTGCACGGAAAAAGTTTACACTTAAGGAATTTTTTTAAACTACCCTGAGAACTTTTCGTCCGATGGGGGGGATTGAAGAGGGTATTTTTAACCAAAACCCCCTTTTACATCCATTTAAAAAGGGAACTAATTTGTTTGAATTTGGGTTAATTTATCGAATGAAGTAACTGATTTTTTTAAAAAAATATTTTTTTTTTTTTCCTAAACCCGCCCATTTAAAGGAATTAAATTTTTTGAATTTGGTAATTAATATTAAATGAATAAAAGATTTAGGAATTTTAAACTACACATGGAATTTTTTTCGTTTATTTGGGAGGGTTGAAGGAGTTATTTAAACCCAACTCCTTGTTACTCCTAATTTTAAAGGGAATTCATTTTTAAGGTAATTCAAATTCAAATGAATAATGTTTGTTTTTTTAAAGGTTAAAGGCAACTTTTTTTAAGGAAAATTGTTTTAACTTTGCTTAATTTATTCAGATGAAGAAATGATTTTTTTTGAAAGAATATTGTTAAATTCTTAATTTCCTACTTTTAAAGGAAATTTTAAATTTTTCGAATTTTTGGTTAAAAAAGGAATTAATGGGCTTTGTGTTTTTAAGGAAAATTTTTAAATTGTTTGGTTTGGTTAAAAATAATTAATGGATTTTTTTTTTTAAGGTAATAATTACTTTTAAAGTTGAATTTGTAAAAAAATTAAATAAAAAGGTGATTAAGATCTTTGAACTTTGGTATGTAATTAAAGATGTATTTTTTTTAAAGGGTAATTAAGATCGAACTTTGACTCAACCCCTTTTTAAAAGGTAATAAAGTTAGAATTTCCCCGTGTTTTAGAAAATATTTTTACCCCGTATAACCCAGCCCCTTTTAAAAGGGTTAAAAATTTTTTTTGAACTTTGGGGAAATTCAATTTTAAAAAGAAGTAATGATTTGGGAATTTTTTTAAATTACAATGCAAAATTTTCGTTTATAGGTGAGGAGTTAAAGAGGGTTTTTAAAAACCCTTCCTTGAATCCCCATTTAAAGGGGATTTATTTAAGGTTTAAGGTTTTTTGAATTTTGGTAATTAAAAAATTTAAAAAAAGAAGTTTTTTTTTAAAGGAAATTTAATTTTTGAATTTTGCTTTTAAAAAATTGTTTGAATTTTTTTAATTTATTAATGAATTTTTTAAGGAATTAAAAGGTTTTAATTTTGTAATGTAATAAACTTTTTTAAATGTATGAATCTTGTAAAAGAATTAAAAAAAGGGCGATAAGATCTTTTGAATTTTGGCTAAGTAATTAAGGACGTTTTTTTTTAAGGTAATTTAATATCGAACTTTATGTCTAATAATATTTAAAGGTAATAAATGATAGAACTTTGCCTGTGTTTTAGAAAAATATTTTTTAGCTCCGTCATAATCCAGCCTCATTTAAAGGTGATTAAGATTGTTTGAACTTTGCATAATAATCCACTTCTTTTAAAAAGATAATAAAAAAATTGCATAATTGCTTGGTATTCAAATATGAACCGTTCTGATGTAAAAAAAAAGCTACTGGTTCGGGTGAATGTAGAGGGTCTTGATATAGTTCTATGTTTTAATTCTGAAAAAAATATTTAGTAAACCAGTCCTAACTAAGCAATTTAGCCAATGTAATTAATGGACTGTATGTTTTTTTAGGTAATTAAGGTTGAACTTTGCTGTACTAAGCAAATAAATGACTGAACTTTGCCTGTGTTTTTTTTTAAGATAAAAATGACTGAACTCTAAGCAACACTTTAAATTTGACGAGCATGATGATAAATAATAGTTCTAGTGAGTATAGTAAAAAGATATATTTTAGATATCGTAGATGAAAGTTCTAATTGATTTAAAATGTACTTTGGGTCTAATAAATCTTAAGTGTTAATGGTTCGAACCTTGTATTGTTTAGTTAATGATGTAAAAAATCTTTTTAAAGATTTTAAAAGATTATTAATAATACAAAAGAACTAACATTATACCATCATCATACGCGCTACCGGGGTGCCTGGTGGTTAGGTGTAAGGGTCAGACTTCTTTTGCTGACGGCGGGGTTCAATCCTCGGTCCCCCCACAGACCCTTCCCTCACCGAGGAATGCCAGGCCTCCCCGTTAAACTTAGGTCCTTTTAATTTCATCTCACATTAGCGTAAGTAAGGGCGTGGCTAATCGAAAAAAATGCTCGCAATGAAGAACCCTCTGTCACCTACACATCCTATTGTATAGAGCTGCAGCAAGAAATATGATGTGTAAAGAGGGACGTAAACAAAACATATCTAGAAATTTTTATTGGAAGGTTGGGACTTGGTCATGCTTTTACCGCTGAGTTATCAAGATTCGCCCCGTGCCCCTGATGAATGACCATGAGTCATTGAGGACGGGAGAAAAAACAGTCAGACCGTGCGAGAGACAACCCGAAGGTCAGTGCTCTGCACCCAACCCATCCCCCCCATCACATGCTCCAAGGGACCTCTAGATCAGTAGCCTGTTCCATTAGGTTGTTTCCTGTGATCTACACTAGTATCAGTTACCAACACTATAAAAGGTATTGATAGCCGTGTTACCTCACTCCTATACCGGTACTATCAAAAACTCTACAGATACTATCAACACTACATACAGATACTATCTACACTACATACAGACACTATCAACCAACATACAGACACTATCAACAAACATACAGACGCTATCAACTAACATACATACATTCAACACGACATACGATCTATCAAACAACATTAGACACTATCACACAACATACATACACTATCAACACTACATACAGCACTATCAACACAACATACAGACACTATCAAAACAACATTCAGACACTATCAACACACATACAGACACAATCAACACAACATACAGACACTATCAACACAACATCAGATACTATCAAACCCCAACTACAGACACTATCAAACAACAAAACCTTTACACTATCACAAACTTTACATACACTATCAAAAAACATACAGACACTATCAACACAACATACAGATACTATCAAACTACATACAGACACTATAAAAACTCAACATATAGTACTATCAACATAACATACAGATATTTATCAACAACTACATACAGACACTAAAAAAACAACATACAGACACTATCAAACTCAATAAAAGCTACTATCAACACAAACATTACATAAACATATAACAAAAAGTACAGACCTATCAACACAACATACAGACACTATCAATAACATAACAGACACTATCAACACCATACATAACTATCAAAATAACTGAGATAAGATCAACACAAACAATACTACTATCAAATCAAACATACAAACTATCAAAAAACAATATACAGACACTATCAACTCAACATAAGCTACTATCAAAAAAACATAACATACAATCACTATCAAACGAATACAGATACTTCAACACAACATACAGAAACTATTAACAAAAAAATACAGACACTATCAACACAAATAAAAATACCTATCAACACTACATTACAGATATTATCAACACAAAATACAGACACTATCAACACAACATACAGTACTATCAACACAACATACATGCACTATCAACATAACTACAGACACTATCAACATAACATCATACACTATCAACATAACATACATACACTATAACATAACATACAGACCTATCAACACAAATACAAACACTATCAAACAACATACAGATACTATCAACACTACATACGACACTATCAACATAACATACATACACTATCAACACAATACACTATAACACAAATATAGCTACCATCAACACAACTACAGATACTATCAACACGACATACAGAACTATAAAACAAACATACAGATAATCAACCCCCAACATACATACACTATCAAAAAACAAATATTACTACTATAACACAACATACATACACTATCAACATAACATACATACATATCAACTAACATACAGACACTATCAAAACAACATACATACACTATCAACTCAACATACAAAACACTATCAACACAACATACATACACTATCAACCTAATACAGACACTATCAAAACAACATACAGCACTATCAAACAACATTACAGACACTATAAAACACAACATACAGATACTATCAACATTACATACAGACACAATCAACATAACATACAAGATACTATCAAAACAACATACAGATACTATCAACACTACCATACAGACATATCAACACAACATACAGATCTATCAGCATTACATACAGACTCTATAAAACAACATACGACACTATCAACAACATCATACACTATCAACACAACATACATACACTATCAACACAAAATACATACACTATCAACCCACATACTTTACACTATCAACACAACATACATAACTATCAAACAAATAAGACACTATAAAACATAAATAATACACTATCAACACAAATAATACACTAATTCAAACAACATACATACACTATCAACACAACATACATACACACACAACATTAAGATAGAGATAGGCTGTAACTATTCACATTTAACCTGAAATCATTCAATGATTATTGACTTAGTTTAAAATACGACTATCCTAACACGCATAACACAAAATACGAGGATTGAAGTCAGACCATCAGGTGTTTGAGCAGGACTAAGGATGTGAAGTCCCAATATGACGCTTTGTTGAAAGGAATTAAACCGACCGTCCTCTCATGTCTACGGCTGGGATTTTTCCAGTTACGGGATTTTTTATTCATGAATGCGATGACGTGGAGACCAGGAAGTACTGAAAGTGAATGCGAGTTCCAATCCCGGTGCACTGGCAGGGGGTTTACTTGAACTAGCCAGGATCCCAATCTATGATACATTTTACTACCATTTCGAGAATTTTGAATCCATATTTAAAAAACTATTCACAACATACACATACACATAACATACCCAAGGGTGAATAATACTTGTCATATCCTTAATTCCAATCTTGACCATCAGGGTTTGAGGGGGATAGGAATTGAGAAGTGAACCCGCATTTGCGAGAGTGGAAAACCATTTAGGATACTTGTATACCCCAGGGTTCGAGGCCCGTAGCTGTCCTAGAGAGAGAGGGAGAACCTGACCCCCCACGTCTCTCTGTCATCCCTTCTCAATCTGATGAGAGAGAGAGAAGAGGGAGACCCTGACTCGTCACCCTACCCACATCTCTATGTGTCCCCGTATCTCACCATGTTTTAACGAAGTTATAAGAAAAAACCAGTTGTGTCCTCGTATATGTCTCCCCCTCCACCCCCCACCCTTCTCAGTCAGCCAGGTGCTTCAACCCTCCCCCTCTCAGTCATCCCCCCCACTCCCCACCTACCCCTCAACATGTCATTCAGGAACATTTTAAAAAACGTGATTAATGGGGGTTTTCCCCCGTATCCATAACTGACCTACTTAAGATACCTTTTAAAAACCGGTTTACGATTCTATTTCAAAGAGATAAATGCTCTAACTTAAAATAACCCCCTTTGTTTTTCCCAATGAAAAAAAGCAAATTCATACTAGATTCTATATATTGTATGCTAAGGCCAAAGCAAGATAAAATTGAAATTAAAACTCCTTTTTACTGTTTAAAAATAACAAAAATAAATAAAGGACGATTATATCTACTAAATAGTATTGTGATTTTTCAAAAAAATCTAACTCTAAATTTCGATAAATGTCAACGTTTCATGACCCCTAAACCAAAAACATGGTTTCCGCAATGCCGTCTGTCTGTCCTCACTTTTCCCTTCAGTAACCCCCCTTTTTTATACTTAAACCTTATTTTAACTTATTACATAACCCTTAAAAAATTAATTTGAGTTAATTTTTACCCTTTTTAATCTTTTTAGTTACCATAAGCTATTCTTCCGGGCAAAGCTGTACTTCATGCTAGTAATATATAAAAAACAAAAATGAGTCTAGGTATGTGTCAGAAAAATCTAAGCCCCTTCGAAATAGGATGAAAAATTGAAATTTTGAAGATCTTTAGAAGGACCACCTCATTTAACAAGGAAAATTTACAAAATGGGGAAATTTTCCCAAATTGGGCTTCGGGACTTGGAGGAGGGATCAAAATAGAAAGCGTTTTAACTTTGGTAGAAAATTGAAATTTGGGGAAAAGGTAGAAGGACTACTCCAGAAAATAAGATAAGTGTTAAAATTTAAATTTATGAGTGAACGCTGAACGTAAAATTTAAATTATGATTCCCTTTAGTTAGCTTGGTATTGTGCAAGGATTAATTATATAAATGCTAGCAGCCGGATGTTGAATGTCTAATTTGAATAGTTTGATATAGTACAAAGAATGGATCAGCCTGCTAGTAAATTTACATGTGAGATGATTTAACCCTAAACCATTTTTTTGAAAAAAGTCTCTTCTCTACCCCCCTCCCCAACAAAAAAAATATAATATTTAGTCACAAAAGAATGTCTAGCTATCTGGACAGTTATTATGTTATGGTCAGATTAATAAATCGAGCGTTGAAAAATGACGTTCATGACGTGACAAAAAAATTTTGCTTAAATAATAATATTTGTTTAAAATAAATTAATAAAATTGCACAGCATTTGTCAAAACCCAAAAACAATATGTAACAAAAAACATATTTGTAGTTGTCAACACAAATTGATATTTCAAATACATAAAATGCACACAAGTTTTTTAAAACAATAAATTAAAAGGGGAATTAGTCATAAATGTTAAACACTAAGTAAATATAATATTAAAAAAAAAATCCGTAGCTTTTTGGAAACAGCCGTTATATAAAAAATGTTCTTCACTAATTTAACACACTTTAACATTGGCCCTAATCATTAGTTTACTTTTTTAAATAACCATAAATATTTTTATTTACCTAATGAGTTTATAGGAAAAAATATTTAAAATTCTCTTAGAAATAAACAAATACAATAATCTATCGACATTATATATTTGACATCTTTTCTAATCAAAATAGGAGTGGTGATTTTACGCTCAAAGCTCCTCATTGTGTTGATTCGTGTAAAGTTTTTTTAATGAGAAAAACAATAGGCAGATTAAAAAATGCATAAAAGTTAGCACAAATAGCTATTTGGCATTTTAGTAAGGTTTTCCCCGGCTCCTATAATGAGCAAAGCACCCTAGATAAGGTCCTGCTCGACGTTCTTAGAGTTTAGTTTTTAGCTCATTGCCTTACTAACCGTTGGGATATACAAATTTACTCCCGTTAATAGGGAGGGGTGATGAAGGTAGAATATAGGTAAAAATGTACCTGTACTTGCATATAGAAATAAATAACATTTAGAAAAAATATTTCGAGAATGACCGGCTGCGAATTGAACCCCGATCTCCCCGTTGCAGTAGGCTAGACTAAATGAGACTTGCATTTAGTTTACGTGCTCACTAATGCAGCCATGAATGATTTTAGTTGAGATTTTTATTCCCAATTCTCGAACAATATTTGGTTTTGTGTTTGTTGCGCTATCTTCATACTTAGCATTCAATCAAATAATAATGCTAGCAGTTTGGTCGACTTCACTGGTCTTTGGGGTAAAGTGCTCGCCTCAAGACCCGGTGTTTGTGGGTTAAAACCCCGCCGGGGTCAAAAGATTTCTTTCGAATTATAACAATTCATAGCATAAACTTTTTTGGAGGGAAAGTAAAGCCATTGGTCCCCTGTGATTGTGGCATGTAAGATAACCCTGTAATGTTTGTGAAAATACCTTTCCTGGCAAAATTTTTTGATCTCACTCATAGAAATTCTCATGGCTTATATAACATTTGGTTCTGAAACCCCACGTTAAATACAAAAAATTTAAATCAAACTAGTAGTTGGACCCGTTCCTTACCCACGCAATAAAAATTCAAATAATCAAATTAATTTCGTTTAATACCAAACAAATTATTATCTTAATCGGCCCTGCTACTATCCATTTTTTGTTATAACCATTTTAATTATAATAACGGAATAGAGCTAAGGAAATATATATTAAAGTAAGCGTATCCGCATTTGCGTGAAGGAAGTGTGGATAAACACTTAGGAAGAACAGCCCTCGGTCCACGTGGCTGAGATTTGAAACCCCGAACTTCCAGCTACGAGCAAACCAAAACATGTCTGAAACTTACCTCGCGCTCCAACGATTCAGATCTATTGAATAATTGTTCGATAAAATATATCTTTAAAATATTTATTAGTGTTGTGATTTATGAAAACATTTTCTTACGAACTTTAATAGTTCTTAGTTCCTACGTTGCATTAAATAAACTATTAATATTTTTAATGAAAAGTTATAATGAGAAAATATGTGTTTATTATTATATTATTAAACTATTAGGAGTGAAGATGTTTTACATTGTTAGCTAATCTAAATACCTGTTTCATATTCGATATAGATACAATTTAAATTCTAAACACTTTACCGAGGAATAGCTATTTCATTTATTTCTTTAGAGTTTTGTACATTTTTAGGGTGGTGTTTTTTTTTTCCCCATGGGCACTGTTTGAATTATATTATTATTTTTATTATTATTATTATTATTATTATTATATTATATTACCACCCGTTCGGTTATACCTTCTTACGCTAAGGTGCAATGGTAGGGTGATTGTGAGATCAAATGGAGGACCTACAGTTTAAGTGGAATCCGAACCCCCTGTGGAGGCCTGGCACTCCACACATTCACAAGTTGTGATCAATACACGTCTTGTCAGAGGTGAAGGATTGAACCCCGGACCCATAGCAGAGAAGTCTCAAACTAGTTTACTTATTGAAACTTGATAAAATTTGTTTGAAACTATCCCCAAATATATCAACACACACAAAATTTTTCACATGGACTAAATAAATAAAATAATATTACTTAAAATGTATTGCATTTTTATAGTAAAAAAAAAAACAAAAACATTAAAACTATTCTCACTGAAGATGTCTATTTGAAACCAGTTTGGGGCCCTCAGTTGCAACACACCGTCATGGAACTGTGAGGGGAGCTAGCGGGTCGTTGAGCGGTGGAGGAAATGGCTTTACGAGACACACACAGCAACCGGTCGGTAGATCAAATTTAAAAACAATGATATTTCTCTTTAAAAAAATACAACATTGATGTGCTGGTTCAGAAAACTGTTCAGGTAAAAGGTATTCAATTATGGGGGGGTGAAATAAAAATGTTTACATATTTTCTTAAGTTTATTTTTTAATTAATAAAAAATTTTTTTAAAAGACCCTTGTTCACATTATTATTAAAATACATATTTTAATATATTTTTAAAAAAAATCTAAATTATTCAGGAAAAGCCAAAGAGGACAATCTTTTTGAAACAGGACATAAAATTTTTGAAAAGGTATTTTGGGCGTAATCATGGAAGAAAAATCTAAAAATTATTTTAAAACGTTGAAGTTCAATATTTTATATCTTTTTAATGGTTGGATTTACAGAAACCAAATAACTTTTGTTGTAACAAAACAACCTTTATTTTAATAGGAGAAAAATTTACGATATATTAAATAATAACTACCTCAGATTTAAGGAGGTTAGTTGTACAAGTATTTTTATATTTGGTTGGAGTTTCCCCTTAATTGTATATTTAATTTAATGTATGTATTTTCAGGCCACTCTGTGCAGACTTTGAGTCTCGGGCTTAGCTTCGTCCTTTTTGGTATCGTTAGCATATGTATTGTATATGGTATTGGTATCTAGTTAACTGTTCTAACTTAGAGCGCACGGCAATAGTATGTTAGTTTTGGGACTTGGTCCAAAGATAGATTCTTTGTTTATTACCGTTCAACAATATGTTGATTTCTTTCGGTTTGAATGCGCGTATTTATTTTACTTCTTGTTATTACTACCAAAATTAATATGTTTGTTAGGAGTTATGATGAAGTTTGGTTTTTTGTACTTATTACACAAGTTAAAGGAAGTGTCCCTTAAGTAAGGGCTATGTAAATATTAAATTTATCATGATTAATGATCATGTTTATTTGCGTTTTTCTTGAAGGCGCGGGGTTAGGGTAACTTCCCATATTAGTGCTAAGTTAATAATGTAGAAACATTTGTTAAGAGTAATAAAGGAGTTATTGCGTTTCTCTCTAAATGCGTGGGATATACAAACTTTGTACCATAGATTTCCATTATGACTATTTATATTTGTAACTTTTTGATTTATGATGGGATTCATCGCGTTTTATGTTGTACGCACTTGTTGTACTGACAGCCAGCTTATTAATTTTCAGATATTGTAAAATTCTATAAATTCCGTTCTCTTAATGGATTTTTCCTTTTAGCTGGCAGGATAAGTGCTTCAAGCGATGTTATTGTATTTTAGTTCTAATTATGTATTTACATTTTTGATTGTTCTAAATAAAATAAACAAACATTATTATTGTCGGGTAAACTTTCGACTAAATTTTCCCGTCACGCTTCCTTATTTTTAACAAGAGGTTTACAATATCACCGTAATACAAATAACTAAACGGTTTAAAAAAAATACTAATATTATTTATAATGATAATAATAATAACAATAGAGTTAAGGATTTAGTCAAAACCATAATTTAAGTTTATATATATGGTCATTATGATATCCAATGGATAAACTTATTTCATGCGTAATCATTAATATACATTTATTAATACAATAGATAAAAAATTATACTTTAAAAATACTTTAATGAAAATCGGGCGTCACTCCAGACAAATTAAAAGTAGGTAGGTTGAATATTGGGTTTTTACTTTAATTTTGCTTTCTAAATAAGTGGTCAAAAGTCCCCCAAATTCGAGTGTACGCATACAATTTTACCGTGCGTAAATTTGGGGCTGAAAATTGTGTTTTTTTAATATTTTTTTCGCTATTATCTTCCTTCTATTAACTTTATGACCATGAGATATACTAACAAAGAAATAATATCGGAATGTATACATAAAACCGGTGGTATAGTGTTTTTTGAATACTGATCTATTTTTTGTTTGTAGAATTAAGATTATTGGTTTGTTGGTGTTAGGCTGTATATAGGTTAAAATGTCAATGTTTTTAGAAATATTGTACTAACTCACAAAAAGTTTTGTTTATCTATATTCAGATGAAACAACTAACAGTACTTTTTACTTTCCGAAGATACCCCAAAAGGGTTTTTAATTTAACATTTTAGGCCAAAGACTTTAGTGAAATTAATTTTTAAGCCAAATGCGTTTTGGGCCAAATGACCTTAGGCCAACTGTTGCGTCCCCGATTGAAACCTTGTTACCAAAGTCACATAGAAGAAATAATAACACTCACCAAACCAGCCAAGTTGACTCGTCCCGATCCTCTACGGTACGCCCGGGACGCTCACACCACTATATCCAACTGAACCGAGGTTTGAATCTCATCGCTGACCGTGTGGTCGGGCTGCCCCCCACCTTTCCCCCCAATTGGACAAGAAACAAGTGATCGTCATTTACGCGCACCGCCTGACGCTTTTGCGGATAAAACTTCTATGGATTTATATTTTGAAATACAAATTACTTTAATTGGTTTAGAGATCATTCTCGAACACCCCTCCCCTTTGTTGTTCCGCGCTCTGAGAATAATGTTTTCACAGTGTATATAATGGTTGGAACAGGTATGGACACACATTACACTCGGGGCTTTCGAGGTAAATAGCTTAACTTTGTAGGCTCGATGATATTTTTTAAATTTATTTGGCTTTAATCTACCTTCTTTCGAAATTCAATTTTATATCAGGTCTAATATTTTTTTGTAACGATCTTTTTTAGTCACCCTTAAGGAAATGTTTATTTACAGATTTTGGTCTCCTTGATAATTTAGGTTCTTTGATGTTGGGGTTTTTTTATATTTCCCCTCCTTTTTTCCCTACCAAGGTTGGTCAAATGTGGGGCCGCAAGCCAGTGGGGAAATTAATAATTATACGGACGCCTGTTGGTGTTAATGTTAGGCTAGTTCATTGTAGTTTTGCTGGCGTCTATTTATTTGTATTCGTTAAATGTGGGGCCGGGGCCCCCAGGACTTATTTTCCCTGAGGACATCTTATTGGCTCTTAAGCCTTTGGCATTCTTATGTACACTTAATCTTTTCAGATGTGAAATATTAGCTAGTGTCAATGTCTTCTTTATTTAAGGGGCGTGAGCTGTTGACCCCTTCTATGTTAGATCAGGGAGAAGGGGTTGTCTCTCTATCATGTTTCGATTGACTATTTTTTTATGTTTTATTATTATGAATCTGGAGACAATTCGTTAGCCCCCTTTATGCTTTCTCTGAGGAGCCATTTTGGGTGCGTTTGTATGTAAGAAGCCGCCTGACTTTAAAATTAGTGTTGTAATGCCTTCGGCCCTGGCGGTGCCCTTTTGTGCCATCAGCCCTTCTGGTTATTGTTACCTTTTTTTCCCCCTATGTCACTCCCCATTGAGTTGTTCATGTTTTTTTGATAATAAAATTATAACCTCTTGTGCTCACCTTGTCTATTATTTGATGTGGGTAATTTAAGGGGGGGTAAGTTACAAGTGAGAGGCTGCGCCACCCTGCTCTCTTTGAGGGGAGTTGGCGCATGCTTAGGATTATTTTGGACCGAGATTAGAAACCACCCATTGATTTTTTTTTATATAATTGTTCTCGTGTAATTTTCCATTTTGTTTACTTTTTATGCTGTTTGTGACATGGAGACCGCTTACAAGTGACAAGGTCTCCCTCATCTCTTTCACTGGCCGAGAGATCAGTTGGTGGCCGAGCTAGTGTCCAGAGGTTTGGAAGTTCCCCCGGTGCAAATGTAGGTGAGTCAGAGTTATAATATGTGGGGATTAGGGGGATGGGGTGGCAAGGACTGATTGGGCGTGGACGCGAAAGAGAGTGAAGACCCCAACTACCCTATGTATGTCACCCGCCGGCCCTCAAATTTACTAAATTTTCAAAACAAAGTTATTTCTGATTTTTAAGCCGGGGTCCCTGTTGTGACGGACCCGGATCACTCCGCGCTATTTAATTTTTAGTTGAAATTTAATATAGCTCTTGCTTAAATTTAGCTAGGGATGGATGAGTTTCTGACCATTTTGCCTGTCTAAGACATCTGGGTTTTAACTCATTTATTTACCCGTGCGATTAGAGAGCGTTTATCTTGCAGGTCTCTTATAACCTTGTTTTGGAAACTTTATTGCCTAGTAGGGGAAGGGAAAAATTTGTAGGGGGTTTCCTCGATTTCAATACCCCCATGAATCTCGAGGAATTGTGTTATCTATAACCGAAGCGACCCAAGTGCTTAATAGTGTCTTGCGGAGAACCAGATTGTTGACATTATTTCCCTTTAGAATGTCTCCCCCATTCCGGCGGCACTTTGTATTTACCAACAGGCCCGAAAAGTGCAGGATCTCTTTTCTCTTGCCTCAGAGATGGAAAAACCCTTGCTTCCTGAGAAGTGAATATCTTCAGCGCATGCGCCCGCAACGGCGTATCGCGCTCGTACGGGTTCGACTCCCAAGCCCCCCATATGGCTTTTTATTGGGAGTTTCGGGCCTGATACTCTTCCGGGAATATTTCTAGGGGGCTAGTAATGGGGGTTCTGCACCCAGTGACCTCTCACGTGTTAGATGTTTTCCAGGTAAGAGGTTAGGTCACTTCAGAAAAAAGTGTGGCGGGAAACGGTAAGGCGTGCCCATAGCGTGGTTCGATCGCACCGAGTTGCCTTAATCCACGTGTCCTACTCCCGTTGTCACGGTAAGGTGGGAAAAGGAATTGTTTTTGTTTGTGGATACTGGAGCCAGTCATTGTTTTTTTGGCTAAGTTTATGTGGAAGTGGATGGCAAAGTCAAATGTGAAAACAACTTGGTGTCTCCAAAGACTACGCTGTAGCTAACGGTCAAAGTTATTGTGGTAGACTCTCAGGTGATTGTCCCGATTAAGATGATTGTTTTTCATGGAAACGCTATTTTTCATTGTCCGGATTTTCCTTTGACTCATTCTAGGGAAAATTTTATGTTTCACACTCGGTTAGTTTTAAAATTTTGGACGTTTGGAAATGTCTTTCACTTTGAGCCGAATGTACGAATTCCGTTTTGTATCGGGGGGGTCCCCCGGGTTATTCTCGATTGCGAGAGCGCGTGGTATCGATTTATTTGATGGCCCAAATTCCCTGACGTCATCACGGACATGGGGGAAGTGTGACATTTTGCTTATAACATTGTGGCTTGGACCACATTCCCGTAGATTGGTCCTTACTCCTGCGCGCCACCTAAGTTAGAGATATTTAGGAATTTTTTATTCGTGACTAAAAGATAAAGGGGTTTATTCGCGCTTTAAATCACCATATGCTAGTCCTGCGTTATATCCCCAGGAAGGTCATGGTAGGTCATTGTTGACTATAGAAAACTTATAAAAAATTTTCGATCCCTACCTCATGCCCAGTATTGAATCCGCCTTCAAGCATCTCGGTGGAGCAAATATTTCAGCCTTATTGATTTAAATCCAGCTTTCCAATGCGCGCTCTCTGAATCCTCAAGAAGTAGCCGCCTTTATCACCCCTTGGCAGTTTACGAGTTCAATCGTGTCCCTTGGGTATAAATGCGGGGGGCAGGACTTGAGGGTAATGGACCACATCTTGGCTGATTTGAAATACGACTTTGTGTTCAATTATCTGGATGAAAATTTGCACTACAGCAATCCTTTGAGGACCACTTGCGTCATGTTGAAGTTGTATTACAGCGCTTGCGCGGTGCCGGGTTGACCGTTTAACCCAGAGAAATCACCTGGGCGAAAAGATTTTGTCCCGTACCTTGGTTTACATTATTCTGAAGGGGAACCTCTTCGCGCACCCGAGCGAGTCAAACCGATCTTAGACTTTCCCCTGCCCCAAGAAATCAAGGCGTCCACGCTTCCTAGGCATGTGACAATTAAGCGAGATTATCCCTAATTTTCTCTAAGTTGGATAACCCTTGAACACATTAAAAAGGGAAGGGGGCCACGTTCAGTGGGGACCCGAACAGACTAGTGCCTTTATCGGCTCAAGCGACCTCGTGTCACCTGCTGTCTTACGTTTCCCCCAACTTTTCCCTTCCCTTTCAATTGAAACGTTGATGCTTTTCGGTTGCTTTGGGGGCCGTTTCACAAACTGACATCTAAAGGAAGTAGGCCAGTAGCTTTGTGCAGAACTCTTAGCCCGGCGAAAGGAATAAAGCGTGTACGAAAAGGAATGTCTTAGTGTATTTTTGGTATAGAGAAATTCACAAAATACCTTGAGCTTCGTCCGTTTGACTTTTACGACAACATGGCGTTGAGTTGGTTTTTGGAAACCCAAACCCCAAACAACTCGGGAGATTGGTCGGTGGGTCTGGAAGCTGTCCAGATACAAATTCACCCCCCACCATTTTTCCGGCAAATCAATGTAGTTGCTGATGCGTTGTCCCCCCATGTCAGAGGATAAGGGAGCCCGTGGGGATGATGGGGAAGGAAATTCCCGTTATGGTCTACGCACTATCCCGGAATCTTTAGTATCTATTAAGGAACACCAGTTTGAAGATCAATTTTTCTTGAAGGTCATTGATGGTTAAGAAGGGTGAGAAGGTAGGTAATTATGGTATTTATAGAGATTATTGTTGCTAGGATTAAGGTAAACTTGATACTTTGTGCCCGAGAAACTCAGGTGATTTTACTCAGGTATTTCACGACTCCCTCCTTGGGGGGCATTTGGTGTTTAAGACTGAAACGCAAACATCCAAAGAGTTATTTTGGCCCATCTCATTAAAGCGTTAGGACTGGGTACGAAGTGTGAACCTTGACAGTTAGTAAAGCCCCACTCGTAACTCTAAAATTGGTTTCCACTCGGCAGATGTGGTAAAAGGCCGTGGAAAAAGGTTTTTATTGATTACGTAGGACCGCGGATCGGTACACCCTTGGCAAAACGTCTATTCTCGTTGTAATGGACGCCTTTTTCAATTTGCGTTCTCATTCCCCTTAAGGAATATGAAGGCGTGGGAGGTTTTTGCCTTTTGTAGGCGTGTGTGGGCGATTCTAGGGACCCCCGAAGATCGTTGTTAGGTGACAATGGACGTGTTTTAGGGGCCGGTCCTTCGGGGATATGTGTTTCTTTGGGGAATCAAGCATGGACTACCAGCCCGTATAAACCCGTCCCCTAACCATGTGGAGCGTTTACGTAACTTAAATATCGTCTCACGATTTTCCTTTATCAGACACTCTGTTGGGACCAGGACATTGGTGTTTTGAAATCGCATTTAATGTGCGTTTCATGAGTCAGTCAAGGCCACCCTTCCCCCAATCCTCCCAACAGGGATCTGAACCACCCCTGTTAACCAACTGGGATATTGACCCACTTTGGACAACGCTAATGATTGCCCGTATGAGGAAAGTGTGAGCTAGCTTTCAAGAACCTCCAAAGGTTCCGGCGAAGGTAGCTTCAGCTTACAACCGGGGGAAAGCATTCCCCCCTCGTTAAGCCGGGGAAAAGTTGTGTGCAAGTGTTTTCCCTTAGCTCGGCTGCCGACAGATCTTCGGCAAATTTTGGGTTTCAAGGTCCTTGGTCAATAGACAATTCCTCACCCCGATATCATGATGTTAAGTGATGCTGCTGATCCACCTTGGTGGTAGATCGCACGTAAGCCACTTGGGAAAGGCGTAGTGTAATGTGTCAATTGGGGGTCCGCCTATGTGATGTCCCCTTTTTGTAAAATAATCCTCTATTTATGAGAGTGTGTAAAGTCACGTAATTGATTTATAGTTATTATATTTTTTAAAGTTTAGGCATATTTATATACGGGGGGGCCCCCTTAACTTTTTATCACCCCCCTTTGCTTATTGTCACATCACCTTTACTATATATACTCATTTCTCCATCTCGCTTCACTTCATATTTATTTAATTTATGTCTCCACTTATAGAATTTAGTGTATAGCCTGTTTAGGAAAACATATATATATATATATATGCTTAAGTTTCAGTATGTGTAGCTGTTATTATGCGCCATTTCGCTGGGACATCACCAGTGCAATGCCCCGTTATGGACCATGCCTGAGGGCTAGTGATTTTGGCCGGACTAACTAAACGGTGCGAGTGCTATGTCGCCTCTTGGCGATGAATTGTGTATGTTCTTGTGAGACTCTGTTAATAGACGATGTCTGAGGATCGTGTGTGCCAATGGCGGACGTGTTTGGTGGAAGATTGTGGACTCGATTTGTGGACATGGTAAACCTGTGTGTTATGTGTTCTCAGAGTAGCCTCCTGTTTTTCTTCTGGTTCCACCCCTTCCTCCTGGACGCCGAGCTACTGTGAGGGGTCTACGAGCTAACCACGACGTGCGTTACTCTATTCATGGTATGTGGCAGAGCGGTTCTTTCGCTGTCGCCACCTACTCTTGTGGACGATATGGGGATCAGCATGTATGGGAGTGGACATTCTGTTAGAGAGTCTGCCATGGATTTCGTGTACGGGTCACCAAGGGACTTGGTCAAGTCTAGAAGTGGCTTCCTACGAGAGCCTGAGACAAAACCAGCTTCACTATATCGGAGCCAGCCGTGGATGTCGGGGGTGGCGCCCCCTCGTCGTTCACCCAGAGCTGAGGACTTCTTCATTTCCCCAAGGGGAGACATTTGTAACCTTGTTACAACCTCAATAGAAGAAATAATAACACTCACAACTCAGCCCAAGTTGATCGTCCCGACTCCCTAAGATACGCCCGGGACGCTCATCACCACTATATCCAACTGAACCGAGGTTTGAATCTCATCGCTGACCGTGTGGTCGGGCTGCCCCCCACCTCTCCTCCCAATTGGACAAGAAACAAGTGATCGTCATTCACCGCGCCGCCCTGACGCATTGCGGATAAAACTTCTATGGACTATATTTTGAAATACAAATTACGTCTATTGGTTCTCGAGATCATTTCGAACACCCCCCTTTGTTTGTTCCGCGCTCTGAGAATACATGTTTTCACAGTGTATATAATGGTTGGAACCAGTGTATGGAAACACATTACACTCTGGGCTTCCGAGGTAAATAGCTTAACTTGTTGGCTCGACGATATATTCTAAATTCAATTTGGCTTTAATCTACCTTCTTTCGAAATTCAATTTATATCAGCGTCCAATATTTTTTGTAACGATCTATTACGTCAGCCCTTAAGGCAATGTTTACTTTACAGATATTTGGTTCCTATGATAATTTAGGTATCTTTGATATCTGGGGATTGTTTATATTTGCCTCCTTGTTTCCTACCAAGGTTGGTCAAATGTGGGGCCGCAAGCCAGTGGGGAAATTAATAATTATACGGACGCCATGTTAGGTGTTAATGTTAGGCTAGTTCATTGTAGTTTTGTGGCGTCTATTTATTTGTATTCGTTAAATGTGGGCCGCGGGCCCCAGGACTTTATTCTGAGGACATCTTATTGGCTCTTAAAGCCTTTAGGCATTCTTATGTACACTTAATCTTTTCAGTTAGTGAAATATTAGCATAGTGTCAATGTCATTCTTTAGTTAAGGGGCGTGAGCTGTTGACTCACTCTATGTTACGGATCATGAGAAAGGGGTTGTCTCTCTACTCATGTTGTCGATTGACTATTTTTTTTTGTTTTATTATTATGAATCTGAGGACCAATTCGTTAGACCTTTATGCTGTTCTCTGAGGACGCCATTTTGGGTGCGTTTGTATGTAAGAAGCCGCCTGACGTTTTAAATTTGTGTTGTAATGCCCTTCAGGCCCTGGCGGTGCCCTTTGTGCCTTGAAGCCCTTCTGGCTTATTGTTACCTTTGTTATTCCTAAGTGTCCCCTCCCACATTGAGTTGTTTATGTTTCTTTGATAATAAAATTATATCTCTCTTGTGCTCACCCTGTCTATTATTTGATGTAGGATAATAAGGGGGGGGGGGTAGTTACACGATTATTCTCAGTCCTGGCTTGGCTGCATAGTGGTTACAGTGTTGGGGGCTGAAGAATATGAAAAAGTATCGATTGAAGTTAGTGATAGTGATGGTATACTAATGAGCATGTTTCAGGAGTTCTGGGAGCAAATTGCTTCTTGTCTAGATCTGACAGCCATATCGTGTCAAAACTGTTTGTATTTCTACTTGTGCGATAGTACTTTGTTGTGGACTTAAATGTTTCAGCTGCGCAGCAATGTGTTTCTAAAAAATGTCACATGTGACATTAGTTTAATTCAACGTGAGGAATTGTTTGTGTTAAGACCTTCAGCCCCGAGCGGTTGAATCAATCTGTGCAATTTTTGACCTTGCTCTTAACTCCTTTTGAGGAGGCTCTGTGTGTTCAACTAATTTTTGTGACAAGTGGTGTTTCAGGCTCAGAAATGGTTTCATCACAATCGTCAACACGTTCCTCTTCTAGCATTTCTGGATTTTTGACTCGTTCATTCGTTTCTTCTTTTGAACGAGACTTCACTGGTGTTTTTGGTGTTTTATGAAAAGAAGAAATATAATTTTTTTAAAATGTAAAACTCATAAACTAAAAAATCGGGTTAAAGATTTAGCCAAAATTCACATAATAAAGTTTAGTATTATTTTATTTCCAGACCCAGCGTCTCATGAGGAGTGGAAGAAAGTTGAAAAAGGATTTAATGGAAGATGTGTAGCATGTCAATCAGACAGATTGGACAGCTACAATTAAATATCAATATTTAATCATTTACGAAAGAAAGAAACAATATTAACAGTAATCTACCCCAAAATTTATTCTCTCTTACTTGATGCAGTCAAATAAAATTACGTATCCCTAAGTTGAAACACGTGGTTGTTCAAAAAAATTGTTTTTTTGATAAATACTGTAGCAGATACCACAAGAAGCGGTTTAATATTATCATATTAATGAATAAAATACTCTAACGCATGCTCTCTGCCACTTGATGATGTCGGATGAATTTACATTTCACTTGCCATGCTGTCTACAATAAACATATAGTAAAGTACATCTATATCACAAATTCTCATTAAAATAATAGCTGAGCCTAAATAACATAATCAAAATGAATATATTTAAATAGAAGATGCTTTAGTATCTACTCACCATTTCAAGATGTTCTTGGATTCATTTGCCACGTGGGGGAAAAGAAAATAATTCAATGATGGCTGCAACACATATTATATCAACTACATCTGGTGAAGGAAAGAAGAGTATGTTGGGATCTACACACTGACCACTTCTCATCAGAGAAGCCTGGCGGCCATCCAATGAATCATGCTTTCCTCCTTCCACCTTGCCTCCGTCCGTCTTTCTCCTTGTCTATATTCCAGAGTTTATCACCCTTTGCTTTGTTCCATTCGTATCAGATTTGGGACTATATATAGGGCCACGCCCGGATTCACATTATACCCGTTCTACTACAGCCCTTTGCGTCGAAGAAGGAACTTCTACACCACCACGTAAAGAAGAAGAACCGACCAGGGAGTATGGGTCGTCAGATCCACCACTACCTGGCCAGGACGTTCGAGCCAGGAATATTTAAGTATCATGAACTAACGATGACAAGTCCTTATGACTTAGGGTTTAGTTTGTTTAGATGACTAAACAATGTAGAGTTTTTCTTATATATATTTTGTTTATCGAAGCATATTTTTGTTTTCATGTCTAATGGATAGTTTATTCATTTCAAGCCTTGTAGGCTACAATGTGGAAGTTTTTCTGTTAATTGCTTAATATCGTGTCCTGGAGCCTGAAGGGAAAGTCTTCCCTTTTGACTTAGTGTAACAGTTTGTTATCCCTTCAATGCGGCTTCGGGGTAACTGGTTTTGTCTAGTCGAAGTCCAGTCTCCGGGTGACGTTTGTTTCTAGGTGTCGATCTCGCGGGTCCAATGGGTGGGGGTATGGAAGGGAGATGGGGGAGAAAACATAGGCGGGTTCTGGGGTGGATAGGGTATGCAAATGATAACCCTCAGGGCTAAAAGGGGAAATTGGAGTTGGTGGGGCTCGGATGGTCGGTGCGAGAGGAGGAATTAGCTAACTCAAGGGCAGGGACTCTTAGAGATGCTAGAACGGAGTGTTGGCGTTCGGAGGTCTGGTTGTTGCAGTCGGGATCGTAGAAGATGGGTCCACTGGTGGAGTATTGTTTGATTGACGCTGTCTTCTTTAGGGTCTTCTGTCGGTGGGCCTTGCCGGTGCGGCGGATGTATCCCATCTCGTGAGGTCACCGTCGGAAGGGACGATCAGGTTGGAGGGTGAGAGGACACAGTCCCGGCAACACGGAGTCGCGGTGGGAGGTGTGGATAAAGTCCCGGCAACGTGAGTCGCGGTGGGAGGCAAAGGAACTGTCCCGGCAACGTGAGTTGCGGTGAGAGGCAGAGGAACAGTCCCGGCAACGTGAGTCGCGATGGGAGGTAAGGGATAGTTGCGGAAGGATAGGGAGTGATGATGAACATGCTCTTTCCAAAAATGACGACAATTTATTAAGGCTCTTTTTCAATGTGGTTCACCAGGGTTGGGTCACCACTAAACACAGCTGCCGTACGGCTGTTGCCCGACTCAGAATATCCACCTTGACAGTTATGCCAAGCTAGGTCATCTGAGAAAGGGCTGATTTGTGGTTTGAGTACCGAGTCATTGTCATGACTCTTAACCTCGCGAATGAAATTATAAACCTGATGAAATGGAACAGATGAAATGAGCCTGCAGAATACTACAGGTGATTGGTTGTGTTGCTCGACGCAAGATATCCACCTTGACAGAAACGCCAAGCTAAGTCACCTGTGAAAGGGCTGATCTTATGTTCGAGTACGGAGTCACTATCGTGACTCCTGGCCTCTTGAATGAATTAGATACCTTGTAAAAACAATTTGTATAATTATTGACCCTGTGAGGTGAAATTGGTGATAGTGAGCGATTGCGCTGGGTCTCGGGATTTGGGGAGAATTTTTTTTATTGGGATGTGGGAAGGTGTGTATAAGGTATGATGATGATATGTTGATGTTGCATGAGTCGATTTCCGGGAAGAGGATCGAAGGGTTAACTTGACTGTAGGGATTAGGTTTGACGCGGAAAGCTACATTTCCATTCCCCATCAGGGGCCGACCACGGCGCCAGCGTTATTCTCTGACTCGTAGAAAACCTAGTCGGTTGTCCCTGTGGAGTCCGGCGGTGGCAAAGGTAATAAAGAGTTGCTTGTTGGGGTAGGATTTTCTTTTCTTGGGATTAGGAGTGAGGTGGATACATTTCCATTCCCCATCTGGGGCCGCCCCCGGCGCCAGGATTATCCTCTGTCTAGTAGACAACCTAGGCGGTTATCCAGTGGCGTCCGGCCGTGACTGAGGTAGTAATGTTATGAAATGAGCGATTGAATAAAGGTGATTCTGTATAGTTATGTGTAGTGTTGTCGGCGGTCTGTTGTCATTCCGGCGAAGTTGATTGTCACATGTGGGTTAGTTATTAATTCTAAACTAGGCTAAGTCTAACTATAATGTTTTTTTTCTCTCTTGGTATTTTTTTTTTAAGTTTATAATAGATAGTTTGTTAGTTTTAAAGCTCAACTACGCCATCCTGGGTCGTATGTAAAACCTTTCCTATGCAGGGGCGCAGTGTCCTAAGTCCCTAACAATTTCGTTTTGTGTGCGTGTCTGTCTGCTCGTATAGTCTCTTGTTGCGGTCTTTATAAATCTCCTGAAGCTGTCTACAATTTGTCGTCGTGTGTAAGTCTGTGTTTCTAGTGTGCCAGGATCCCCAAGTGATTGTTCTCAGTATCTTGTTTTGTGTTGTTTGAAGTTTTTGTGTGTGAGTTTTAGCCCCATAACTCCATGCTTGACAGTTATATAATATTATTGGTTGGATCACTGCTTTATAGAGAATTGTTTTTGTGTGGATGGTTAACTCCCTGCCCTTAGAAGTGGATATAATTGGACGAACCTGGCTGTTGCTTTCTGATTAGTGGCCTCTATGTGTTTCCTCCAAGTTAATTTAGAATCTATTGTGACTCCTAAGTATTTTGTTTCTGTTTTAATGGGAATTTCCGTATCGAATAGTGTTAGTGGGGCGGGTAGATGAATGTTTCTAGGACTTATGATTATGGCGGCGGATTTGGCAGCGTTGACCTTGATTCGCCAGCTTGTGAGCCAGTCTTGTAAGTTAACCAGGTATCTCTGCATCGCAAGACTGGCGTAGTTGATGTTTTTGTTGATGGTGTAGATCATAGTGTCGTTTGCAAAAAGTCTGACCTTGGTATGAACGTGTACTGGAATGTCGGAAATGTATCTGTTGTACAGGTGAGGTGAGAGTGAAGATCCCTGGGGCACCCCTGCTTTTATGGCGTGTGTGTTGAATTTGGCGCCCTCCATCACCACGTGGAACCTTCTCCGCGTTAGGAAACTGGCGACGGTATGGGGTACCCAAGTTTTATTAATTTTTGTAAGAGACCTATATGCCAAACTTTGTCAAAGGCTTTTTTGACGTCTAAGAATATCGATACTATTGATTTTTTCTGAGAGAAGGCTTGTGTCGCATCTTCGACTAAATTTAGGACTGGGTATATAGTGGAATGTTTTTCCCTAAATCCAAATTGAAGTTTGGGGATAATATTATGAGTTTCGCTGAAGTGGTTTAGTCTTTTTAAAATTAATCATTCAAATACTTTGTTGAGGGAGTCGAGGAGGCTTATTGGCCGTCTGTTTTGAGGAAACATCGGGTCCTTTCCCGGTTTGGGAAGTGTTATCACTCTAGCCAGTTTCCATACGTCGGGGAAGTGACACAGCGAGAGAAGGGCGTTGAGAATGTGTAGTAACGTTAGTGTGGCTTTAGGTGGAAATTGTTGAATTGTCTCGTTAAGTAGTCGGTCGAGGGCCTGGCGCTTTCCTTTTTGGGAGGTATTTTATTGTGTTGTTTAGTTCTTCTAATGTTATTAGGTCTGCCTGTGACATAATAGGTCTGCTTAGATATTCCCTTACAGATCTCTTAGCGTACCTAACAAAATCTGGGTCTTTGGGGTTGTCGTTAGGTGTAAATTGCTTCTCCAGCGTCACGGCTATGGCTTCCACTTTCTCCGAGCTTGTGTAGGCAATGCCATTTTCGCCGTGTATAGCCGGGACTGATCTATTTTTGTTTGATTGTAGTTGTTTTGTGATTTTCCAGGTTTTGCTGGAATCTAGTGCGGCGTCTGTTACGTAGATGTTCCAGTCGTTTCTTTTAATTTCTTTTACAATATTGACCCTCGTGTGATTTATGTAGTCTATTTTGTAGATGTTTGTTGTGTCGGTGCTCTTGGCGAGAGTGACTTGAAATGTTGGCAGTGGTGTTACGGTCTGTGTGTTGTTGTCTGCTTGTGTCTTTCTGGTGAACTGTCTGACGTCTGTGACCGGGAAACCTAGTCCCACTAGTTCTTGTTGGATGTCCCCGGTTGCCATGTTGGGAGGGAGCCCCTTGATGACTACCTTCAGCGGCTTGTCCTAGGTAGAGTGTATGTGTGTAACGCCTGTCTCATGTCCTTGAGTAGGTGCTGCACTAGATCAAAGTCTTGTTTAGTTGTTGTGTGAATCTTAAGTTCGTGTGCTACTTAAGTGATCCTAATCTCGTTTCCTACTTCCTTGGCTAGTTTAGTGGACTTGTTATAATTTTGTGTTCCTAGCGTCACTATTGGTGGGTAACGTGTCTTTTGTGTGGTGGTTGTTGTTGTTGTGGTCGGCTGTTTGTCAGAGTTCTGGTCGACTGGTGTTGGGGTGTTATTTTCGGCCCTTTTCAGGGCGTTGAACTTGTTTGTAACTGTCAAAGTTGTTTTCTTTGTCTATGTTTGTCTTCGTGGTCTGAATTTGCGTTTGCGTTTGCGTCCCAGTTCGTCTGCCATTGTGAAGGTCCCTTGTCCGCCTGAGTCAGCCTCCATGTCTGAGATGCCGGTCGAAGTGTAAGACATGTCAGAGTCGCGTGATCTTGTGGTGGTGTGGTCGGGGGCGGCCATTTCGCTCAGCCTGAAAAGGGCAGGCTAGTGGCCAGTGTGGAAGGGCTAATGTGCCCTCCTCTGTGCAGTGGTGGTGGACTTTGTATGTTGTGTGGTGTCCCGAGGACAGACTCCGACTGCGAGGTTTTGCTTCGCAGCCAGTCCCGCTTTACTCCTTGCTGTAGCTTGTTGTCACCGATAGGTTTCCCGCTATAGCAAATAACACCGGCACGTCTGTCCCGAGTTTAGTTGTGTGTTGGTGAAGGATTCCCGGAGGATGTGTATTTGTCGTCTGACAATTTGCTCAGCTCGAGGTTGACACCTGGAGCGTATAAAGGGGCAGGACGAACCTTGACCTCCCATTCTAAACACAGCTGCCGTTCGGCTGTTGCCCGACATAGAACATCTGACTTGACAGTTATGCCACGCCAGGTTGTCAATGAAAGGGCTGATTTGTTGTTTGAGTACCGAGTCATTGTCATGACTCTTAACTCACGAATGAACTTATTTACCTGATGAAATGGGACAGATGAAATGAGCCTGCAGAATACTACAGGTGTGTGATTTTGTAGCCCGACGCAGGACATTTCTACCTTGACTCTGATGCCAAGCTAGGCCGCCTGTGAAAGGGCTATATTTGTGTTAGAGTATGGAGTCACTTTCGTGACTCCTGGCCTCTTGATTGAATTAATACCTTGTACAAACAATTGTATAATTATTGACACTGTGAGTGAAATTGGTGATAGTGAACGATGGCGCTGGGTTTCGGGATTTGGGGAGGATTTTCTTTTGTTGGGATGTGGGAAGGTGTGTATAAGGTATGATGATGATATATGTTGTTGTTTCATGAGTCGATTTCCGGGAGGAGGATCGAAAGGTTTAACTTGACTGTAGGGAATAGGTTTGACGCGGATGATTACATATCCATTCCCATCTGGGGCCGTCAGTGGCGCCAGCGTTATTCTCTGGCTAGAAGGTTGACCTAGGCGGTTATCCCAGTGGAGTCCGGCGGTGGCAAAGATTTTAAAGAATTGCTTGTTGGGGTAGGATTTTCTTTTCTTGGGATTTGGAGTAAGGTGGATACATTTCCATTCCCCATCTGGGGCCGCCCCCGGCGCCAGTATTATCCTCTGGCTAGTAGACAACCTAGGCGGTTATCCCAGTGGCGTCCGGCCGTGAATAAGGTTGTGATGGCATGAAATGAGTGACTTGTGAATGACAGGTCTGTGGTTGGAACAAGGATGGGATAGGTAGGTGTTGGTTTGTCGTAGATCCCGTTGATCTGGCGTAGTCGATTGTCAATTTGGATAATTACTACTCTAATTTTTTTTATTTTTTTATTTCTAAAACCAGGATCAGGGATTTTGTATTTTTTTTTAATTTTTTTTTCCAAGGTTATAATAGACACTTAGTTAGTCATAATAATGCTCTCCTACGCCAGCCGTGGTCTCTTGTAGCGTCTGTTCTCAGCAGGGTCGTAACGTCCTAGTTCCCGTACTATGTCATTAGTGTGTGTGTGTGCCTGTTCGTAGAGTTTTTTGTCCCTTTCCCTGTATATTTTTTGGAGCTGTCTGCAATTAGTCATTTCATATAGGTGTGTTGTTCTAGTTCGCCAGGGTGCTCCAGTGATGGTTCTGAGTATCTTGTTTTGTGTGCTTTGTAGTCTATCTGTGAGGTGTTTGGCTCCATAGCTCCATACTGCGCAGTTGTACAGTATAATCGGTTGTATCATGGATTTGTATAAGACAGTTTTTGTATGGATGTTTAGTTCCCTTCCTTGAATAGAGCGTACAATTGTACATATCTCCCAGTGGCTTTTTTTCTTGTGTTCTCTATGTGACTTCTCCAGGTTAGTTTCGAGTCTATTGTAGTGCCTAAATATTTTGTATCTTTTTTAACAGGTATTTCTGTGTCGAATAAAGTGAGTGGTGCTGGGAGTTGTTTGCGTCCTCGGCTAATAATCAAAGCTGGTGATTTTGTGGGGTTAACTTTTATCCTCCAAGTCGTGAACCAAATTTGTAGTTCTACTAAGTACCTCTGCATTTTTAAGCTGGCAAAATTTATGATTTTATATATGGTGTAGGCCATGGTGTCGTCCGCAAAGAGTCGTACTTTACTTGTGGATTGGTAGGAATGTCTGAAATATATATGCTATAGAGGTGTGGTGCTAGTGCAGATCCCTGAGGCACCCCAGCCCTTATCTGTGTACTGGTGATTTCGCTCCGTCCATGACTACTTGAAACTTCCTTCGAGCAAGGTAACTGGCGATAATGTGGATGATCCATTGTGGGTAGTTGAATTTAATTAGTTTTTGAATTAGTCCTATGTGCCAGACTCTGTCGAATGCTTTTTCAACGTCTAGAAATATTTCTACGGTGTGGTTTTTTTCTTCAAATGCTTTTGTGGCGTCCTCAATTAAATTTAGTACGGGGTGAATAGTCGAGTGATTTTTCCTGAAACCGAATTGGATTTTTGGGATGATCATATTTTTTTCACTAAATTTGTCTATCCTTTTTAGAACTAATTTTTCAAATAGTTTGCTCATAGTGGGGAGGAAACTAATCGGCCTTCTCTTCTGAGGGAACATTGGGTCCTTTCCTGGTTTAGGAAGAGTTATTACTGTCGCCAGTTTTCATACGTCTGGGAAGTGACAAAGCGTAAGTAGCGCGTTGAATATTGTCAGTAGCGTGATTACTGCCCTCGGTGGTAATTTCTGTAGTGTTTCGTTTGATAGTCTGTCGTGGCCTGGCGCTTTATTTTTTGGAATTGTTTCATTGTGTAGTTTAATTCATCAAGTGTTATTAGGTCTACCCGTGACACTATTGGTCTAAATAGGTATTCCCGTACTGATCTCTGCGCGTCCCTGACGAAGTCTGCGTCTCTCGGGTTTTGGTTTGGTGTAAACTGTTTCTCCAGAGTCACGGCTATGGCCTCCGCTTTCTCTGAGCTTGTACAGGCCATACTGTGCCCCCGTGTTTAGCAGGTACCGACCGTTTGTTGCCGGTTGATTTGAGCTGTTTTGTGACTTTCCAGACTTTACTGGGGTCCATGGCAGCGTCAGTGATGTATGTGTTCCAGTTGTTGCATTTAATAGTTTTAACTGTACGTCTTACTTGTGCAGTGAGTCTATTGTAGGCTGTTCTGTGTTGTGGTATTCTGTATGTTTGCCAGTCTCTCCTTGCCTCTCGTTTCTGGGCGAGCAGAAAGTCGAGGTCTGGGAGTTGGCGTCTCAAGTCGTGTTTTTCCTGTTCTATTGCGGTGTTGGTCCTGTATGCTTCTTGTACTGTGCTTGTAAAGAGTTGGATTGTAGTGTCTGCTTCCTCAGTGGTCGTGATGTTTATGTTGTCGGGTACTGTTTCGTCTAGTGTTCTTTTAAACCCTTCCCAGTTAGTTGTAGTTTTTAGTTTTTTAATGTTGTTTATCTGTATTTCTGTGTTTGTTGTGATCTCGCACAGTATAGGGTTGTGGTCTGAGTCCAGTTCTTTAAGTACTGAGAGCTCTTCCGGTGTCACCCCTATATTGTTCAAGACCACGTCTTATACATCTGGTCTATGTAGTGGGTTTGAGGGTTAAAATGTCGGTTCGCCAGGCCCGACTACCGTGTATCCTTAGTGTCCGCGTGATCGTTTAGTATGCATCCGTTCCTATTGGTCAGTCGGCTATTCCAGTTCAGGTGTTTACTATTCATGTCCCCTGCTAAGAATATCTTGTCGAAGTTCGTAAGTTCGTCTAGGTCGCTCTGTAGTAATGTCTTAGTCGGTGGTTTATATATGGCCGCGATCAGGATACCTCCACTCTTTGTATTTACTTTTACTGCTGTTGCTTCTATATTCAGTAAGGTTTGAAAAATATGTTGATAGTGGGGAATATTGTCTTTGATGAAAATTGCTGTTCCCCGCCACTTCTGCCGGGTCTATCTGTTCTGTATTGATGGTAGCCAAAAAGGTTAAGCCTCTTGTTTTGATTTAGATGTGTTTCGTTCATTAGTCCTATGTCAATATCATATGTTTTAAAAAGTTCTTCTAGTTCATGAGCCTGCGTCAGTATCCCGTTCGCGTTCCATATAAAAACGCGTAGAATGTCCTTGGTCCGCGTCTTGTCTTGTCTAGTCATCCTGGTTTACAAAGTAGTCAGTCACTCCCTCTATCATTATAAACATTTTCTCTGTTGAGTCTGTTGTTTGTCTGAGTATATTGAGGTAATGTTAGAAGTGTGTTATGATTTTCATTATGTTTAAGTCTTTGAGTAGCCTAATTAAGTATTTTATGTCAGAACCGGTTGAACGGCTTCTTGTTGTGGGAGGCCTTGTGTTTGTTTTGCCTGAACTGCTTGGGCGTAGGATCGGTGGATCTTGGCCGCCTTGTAAACCCAAGCTCTAGATATTAGAGGGATTCAATACAAAAAAAAAATTTAATTTTATTAAATAATTTAGAAAAATAGGAGTGCGAAGTGTAAACAATATTATGTTTTTTGTTGTGAAATATATTAGGGTACACAACCCATCTCCTATAAGGAGGGTAATCTCACTGTTCTTCTCCAGTGACCAATTTAGTTTTAATACGGCGAGGACGAAGGCTAAGTTAAAAAGGACAACAAAATTATATGTATCTAAACCTAAGGATAAATGGCATAATCATAATAGTAAAAAAATTCATGTCTTAATGAAACTTTGCTTTTATTTCATTTAGCCTCATATTCAAGAACATATCACTTCTTCAAAGAATCTAAGCATATTCTTTTTTTTTTTTATACAATATCTGTAAAAGCTGAATAATAACAATCTATTATTATTGTTTTTTACAAGACTTTCTATTATAGTACGTGTATTAAATTTTAATGTCTAGCATTATAAACATGGCGTATAACAATATAAAAAACTTAAATGAGAATTTTAGCAATGACTTATTTTAGTGCAAGTCAAAATTGTAACTAACAGTATTATAGTTCCGTGATTGCCCCATTAAAGATCAGCCTACGCATGACGTCTCCACAAATTCCGGAATCCTCCAAAATTAGAAGTAATACAGAATAAACTTAGAAATTCTCACATTAAACGTTAAGGATAATTCCTAACTTTATCATAAGAAAAAATTATTATTACCATTCTGCCACGTTCAAGAACTATGCAAAATAATTCCTAAGTTAGATACATAACGTTAACTATACAAGAATAATTATTAACGTCCCGCATTCCAACAACTAAATCATTAAGGCCTAATATTATAAAACTTCTTAATATGGATATTAAGACAACACGCTTTGAAAACATAATATTAAAGTTAAATAACTGAATCCAAGTTGATAAACAAGATTTGGCTAACATTAGAAAAAATTCAAAACTCGCCTTAAAAACTTCCCCACATTACTTTGTATTATAAGTAAAGTCCTATTTATCATGCGTAACATAAGTGAAGTTATTTTAATATTTAGTAAAATAAATGAATATTCATCTATGACGGTAAATAACAATAAATATACGTAAAGCCAAAAGGAATTTTAGAAAATTACATAATATTTATTTTTAAGCCGAAAAAGAATTTCTCCTTACATTATATGAGTCTGCCTTTGAAGCCTAAGCTTCGTCAATGTCCGAGCCTAATCCAAGAGTGGCTGCTATCTTGGTGAACAGTCTCTTATATGGCGCAACTATCGAACACTCGAGACGGAATTACACCAAGGAGGGGATCACAGATTATAAACACATGGAAAGGGGGGAGATGCGTGGTACTAGGTGCGTTGAGAACATTCTATCAAGGCCTAGGCTCTTCCACGCTGTTCTCGGCGTCCATGTTCTTGAGACAAGTGGTGGTGCGTAGCGGCAAAATGCAGCACTAGGATCATCGCTCTTAGATGTTGCACTGTTGTTATCGTGTGTGGACGTCCTTTTCCGCTCGCTCGTCCGGTCGGTGAAATTGGGTAAGCGCTGTTCTTGTTGACTCTCCCTTTTTTAGACGCCTTGTAGCAATAATTGCTACAAATCTCCCCCCTTGATCTGGCGTTGGGGGGGGGGGGGGTGTTGTTATGGTCAGCATCGCTGACTGTTCCTGGTGACTGCCCCTGGCTCCTTTGGGAAGGTGAAGATACTTGGGGTTACTTTCGGTGTTCTTCTCGCGTTGTCCTTATTTCGGTCCAGCAACATCTTCCTTGGGATATCTGGACCCCACAAGGTTTGAGGCACCGCATCTCCAGCCGCTCGCTGCTCCATCCTGGACAGGTCCACCTTTCACAACTGCTCGGTCTCATTCTCAGCCGTCCAGGATAACTGCTCTTGGAGTTGTAAACGCCTTCTTTCATGCCTTTTGGCATGTTCTCCACAGCGTTCTATTCCATCACGCACAGACAGGGAAATAAGGGAACGGAAGACGTGAGGTAATGGGAGTTCTCAGAGCTGCACATAAGAGACAAGAGTTAGTGTTCACCAAGACAGGTACATTATAATACCCATGAATAGTTCCGCCAATTCATTAATCTGATTTGTTCCTTTTGAAAGACACACGCTACAACTAGCCATTTATTTTACATCCTCACTCTCATACGAGGACGTAATGGCATAAATATTCAGACGAGGCACTAGAGCATACTGCACATAATATACACTGTCACACTTTTATGGTGTCTTCTCGTTCCTATCACCAGGTCCACAATATCGATAATATAATAGGCTACGGTCATAGTCCTATATTAGGCTCCCTTAACTTAAACCATTTAGATGGAGTCCAACAGCTATTAAATGTTTATTTTGCCACGGGCCCGGGCTTTATATATATATATCATGGAGATACTCATACTTACAACTAACTTATCACTATACACATATATGCGAAATACTTAACCTACATTACACTATATGCCTTCCATTATCCTTAGGGACTCTTGGATTTGTACTCTTTATATGACTGACGTGAGCGCGTCTCGTCTCAGCCCGGTCAGCATCTTTCTGAAGGAGCACTGTGACAGGGGTGAGAAACTTAGTCACCTCCCATGGACCACACCACTTGGGGCACAGCTTTGCAGATCTTTTGTCGACCGCGGAGCTCAAGGGGAACTCTTTGCATAAAACAAGATCTCCAACTTTAAACGAAACGGGAATCCTCCCTTTGTTATATGCATTAGCCACCCTTTTCTGTGCCCTCCTAAGATGGTCCAAGACACTCCTACATCTATCCTCCCTGGATACCTCGTCACTATCCTCTAACAGGGGATGAATGTCCCAAATATTAAATAAAGGGTGGATCAGCTCCCGCCCGAGGAACACGGACGCAGGGGAGCATCCTGTTGATTCGTGATAGGCGGAGTTAAAAGCCATATTCAAGAAATCTAACTCTCTATCCCACTTCTGTTGTACCTGATTATGAAAAATGGTCAGGGCTATGCCCAGGTTCCTGTTAAACCTTTCTACATGGTTGGGTCCGGGTGGTAGGGACTGGTGGTAATATGCTTAATGCCCCACCCAAAGCACATATCATGGAAAGTAGTTGATCGGAAACAAGGTCCGTTATCACTCACTATGGTCTTGGGGGCCCCAAAGCATGCCCACACTCGTCGACACAGGGCGTTTACAGTAGTTGTAGCTTTCATGTTCCTTAAAGGAATCAATATAACGAATTTGGAAAATGCATCGACCAAAACGAGAATACAAGAGTTACCTAGGGTTGATCGGGTGATAGGCCCCACATAATCAACGAACACCTTCTCCCAAGGGCGTTGGGCTACATCGGCCGAATGTAACCCAACCTTGGAATTATGGGCCGGTTTGGCCATCAGACAATCATCACACTGACTAACCCATTTCTTAACGTCCTGATATTGCCCAGGCCAAAAGAATTCTCTTGAGATTTTCTTGACAGTCTTTAATACACCAAGGTGACCTCCAAATACCGAATCATGAAAATATTTCATTAACATCGGGCGTACAGACACTGGAACAACCACTTTCTTACCTTTTCCATTAGCAAGAGTAATTACAAGAAGATCCCTCAATATAGAATATTTCCCCACTTGTTCCCCTTTCCTGATCCTTTCCATAATTTCCTGGCACCATGGGTCACTGCCCTGATGATCCCTGATAGAAACAAAGGACTCTGGTATCGATTTAATGACCAAAGACGCGGGCGTGATTTCCTCTGCCCCAATGGGATCACAGTCTTCTGCCATGCGTGATAGAGCGTCCGCAGTAACATTGAGTTTCCCCGAGATGTGGTGGGTAGAAAATTTGAATCGAGATAGCCTCCAAACCCATCTTCCTACCTTGCCTAGTTGTTTTGGATGATTCCACATCCATGCCAGCGCCATGTTGTCGGTATACAATTCAAATTTTCTCTGCTCTAAATAATCCGCAAACCGTTCTACCCCATTGACACATGCCAGGCATTCCTTTTCATAGGCACTGTACCTTCTCTCCGCCTCGGTGAGTGTCCGGCTAGCGAACGCTACCGGCCTAACACCCTCAGGGGCCCGTTGAGAAAGCACAGCTCCCAGAGCAACTGCCGAAGCATCCACGTGAAGAAGAAATGGCATAGAAAAGTCGGGCATCCGCAATACCTCGGGAGAGATAAGTTTACTTTTTAGAAGATTGAAGGCACGAGCCTGCTCCACATCCCAACGAAAGACAACACCCTTCTTTTTTAAAGAGTTAAGAGGCGCGGCTATTTCAGAGAAAGATGGAATGAACCTAGCATAATATGCGCACATCCCAATGAAACGCATGACACCCTTAAGATTTCTGGGCGGGGGGTATTCAACAATGGGGCGGATGCGCTCAGGATCAATGAGAAGGTTACCAGAACAGATAACATAACCTAGATATTTAATCGACGGCTTCGCCCACGTTACCTTATCCGGATTAACTGTTAAGCCTACTCTACGCAAGCGACTTAACACTTCCTCTAAATGCTTCACATGATCACTCATCGAGTCGCTATACACACATATATCGTCAAGATAGTTGAATACATAATTAAATTTAATATCAGCAAGGACGTGATCTAGAACGCGACTCAATGCCTGTCCACCAATACTACACCCGAGGGGGACGCGATTAAACTCATACTGTCTCCATGGGGTGACAAAGGCTGTATATTTTTTTGAAGACTCCACCAGGGCACATTGTAGAAAACTCGCATTAAGGTCAATTAAACTGAATACTTTTGCTCTACCTAGGTGCTGAAAGGCTGAGTCGATACTCGGCATCGGATAAGGATCGAACTGGATTTTTTTGTTGATTTTTCTATAATCCACAACCAATCTATAACCTTCCCCCTTCTTAGGTATAATGAACGCGGGACTGGCATAGGGAGAAATAGAAGGACGTATGACACCTTTGGACTCTAAATCATCAATCAGCTCTCTGAATACTTTCATCTTGGGGGGGGAACAAGAGTATGGACCTGACCTTACAGGAATATTGTCCTCCACCACAATCTCATACGGTAATACATCACATTTTCCCAGTCTACTCGTAATAACATCAGGAAATCTCTTAATAACCCCACTAATTATTTTTTCATCCCTATTAGTGACGCACATAGAAGCAATAATAGAAGAACGACATAAAGCAATTTTATTTCTTGGGGCAAATTCGAAAGACAATTCTCCGCGACTAGAATTAATTATCGCACGGGTTTCCACCAAAAAATCGTTACCCAAAATGATATCATAGGGAAGGGCAGGAACACAAAACAAACTTCTTTTCCAAGAAAAACCAGCTATTTTTAGGGTTACTTTTACCCTCTTACTTGCAATCAATAACTCTCCATTTCCCACTATAAATGGCTTAGTAACCATATTTTCAATATGAACTTTCTGTGAACTAATAATGCCATCCAAAAATGTAGAGTTAATAAAGGATCCACTAGAGCCCGTATCTAGCAAAGCAAAACCATCCTTAGATCCAACCGTAACTCTAACAACAGGAGAACAAGGGGAATTATACTTTTTTTGTGAAGCGGCCCCCCTTTCTACCCTCCACGTTAAGCGTTTCCCGCCGTACAGTCGCGTTGATAATGCCCAAAATGACCACAACGAAAACACTTAACGCGAGATACGTCTACTCGTCTTCCCGACCTAATAACTCCAAGGGGCCTTACTCCCGGTCGGCAGAAATACTAGGGCCAAGTGGAGCAGTCGCTGCGGCTGAAACTGCCCTATTCTGAGTGAAGCTATTTTGAACTCGCGCAGGAAATTTTTCAAGGTACTCTTTTTCTGCTAGTAATGAACCCTCAATATTACTGGCCAATGAATATAATTCTGCCAGGGTGGATGGTTTGTATGAAAATATAAAATGTCTCCGCGTCAACGGGGAAACATTTTCTAAAATAATCTCCACTACCTCCTCCTCCGCTAGGTTGAGATTTAATATCTCCGCGGTTTCAGAGATAGCCAGGATAAATAACCGAAATGGTTCCTGGGGCCCTTGAAAACGCCTCAATTTCTCATTATAAAGTTTCTCTTTCTCTCTCCTAGAACACAACGACTCAAGGATACGACCTTTTACCCCATTCCATGAAATGCCTAATTGTAAACATTCGGAAACTAGGTGCGCTAAAAAACCTGACGTTCTCCCTAAACATAATGTAAGGAATTCAATATCGTCTACCAGCCGAAGTTTAGCAATTCTATTAGCCTCTAACAGAAAATTAAATAGATTGGCACAGGACTGACCATCACAAACAGGAAGTTGTTTCAAACGTTCATTTACTACTTTACTCTGAGTTTTAGAGGAGACTGTCACCGGCTGATGACTAACTTGAGTTACCGGGGGGGGATAGCTTGCTCACGAGCCCCATTTAAACCTAAGTGATCTGACTTGCCTGACTCGACTTGTTCCAGAGAGGGATGGCTAATGTCATAACTAATATTATCATTATCTTTTTTGTCTGACTTACTGAAAGCCTCAGACAGCATGGATCGCAACGCCCCCACAGTAGCTTCGGGGTGGAATGATATGTTTCTGGCCTTGAGCTCCCGGTGAAGATCTCCAAGTTTAAGTCCATAGATCTCGGATCTGCTGCTGATCATGCTTCCCGGTGGGGTGGCCATGTCGGAGGATGAGTTCATGAAACAGTTCAAAAAACACAATTATTATAGTGAAGTTACACTTACGCGCACTCTATGAGCAGAGTGGCGCAGCTTGTAAACCCAAGCTCTAGATATTAGAGGGATTCAATACAAAAAAAAAATTTAATTTTATTAAATAATTTAGAAAAATAGGAGTGCGAAGTGTAAACAATATTATGTTTTTTTTTGTGAAATATATTAGGGTACACAACCCATCTCCTATAAGGAGGGTAATCTCACTGTTCTTCTCCAGTGACCAATTTAGTTTTAATACGGCGAGGACGAAGGCTAAGTTAAAAAGGACAACAAAATTATATGTATCTAAACCTAAGGATAAATGGCATAATTATAATAGTAAAAAAAATTCATGTCTTAATGAAACTTTGCTTTTATTTCATTTAGCCTCATATTCAAGAACATATCACTTCTTCAAAGAATCTAAGCATATTCTTTTTTTTTTTTATACAATATCTGTAAAAGCTGAATAATAACAATCTATTATTATTGTTTTTTACAAGACTTTCTATTATAGTACGTGTATTAAATTTTAATGTCTAGCATTATAAACATGGCGTATAACAATATAAAAAACTTAAATGAGAATTTTAGCAATGACTTATTTTAGTGCAAGTCAAAATTGTAACTAACAGTATTATAGTTCCGTGATTGCCCCATTAAAGATCAGCCTACGCATGACGTCTCCACAAATTCCGGAATCCTCCAAAATTAGAAGTAATACAGAATAAACTTAGAAATTCTCACATTAAACGTTAAGGATAATTCCTAACTTTATCATAAGAAAAAATTATTATTACCATTCTGCCACGTTCAAGAACTATGCAAAATAATTCCTAAGTTAGATACATAACGTTAACTATACAAGAATAATTATTAACGTCCCGCATTCCAACAACTAAATCATTAAGGCCTAATATTATAAAACTTCTTAATATGGATATTAAGACAACACGCTTTGAAAACATAATATTAAAGTTAAATAACTGAATCCAAGTTGATAAACAAGATTTGGCTAACATTAGAAAAAATTCAAAACTCGCCTTAAAAACTTCCCCACATTACTTTGTATTATAAGTAAAGTCCTATTTATCATGCGTAACATAAGTGAAGTTATTTTAATATTTAGTAAAATAAATGAATATTCATCTATGACGGTAAATAACAATAAATATACGTAAAGCCAAAAGGAATTTTAGAAAATTACATAATATTTATTTTTAAGCCGAAAAAGAATTTCTCCTTACATTATATGAGTCTGCCTTTGAAGCCTAAGCTTCGTCAATGTCCGAGCCTAATCCAAGAGTGGCTGCTATCTTGGTGAACAGTCTCTTATATGGCGCAACTATCGAACACTCGAGACGGAATTACACCAAGGAGGGGATCACAGATTATAAACACATGGAAAGGGGGGAGATGCGTGGTACTAGGTGCGTTGAGAACATTCTATCAAGGCCTAGGCTCTTCCACGCTGTTCTCGGCGTCCATGTTCTTGAGACAAGTGGTGGTGCGTAGCGGCAAAATGCAGCACTAGGATCATCGCTCTTAGATGTTGCACTGTTGTTATCGTGTGTGGACGTCCTTTTCCGCTCGCTCGTCCGGTCGGTGAAATTGGGTAAGCGCTGTTCTTGTTGACTCTCCCTTTTTTAGACGCCTTGTAGCAATAATTGCTACAGCCTTAGGAACTGGGGGGTTTGAAGTGTGTCTCTGCCGCATTGGTGGGAAGCTCTGTGTGTTGGAGGGTGGGGGCATGGTCCGGGTTAAAGGTCTGCTCTCTTTGTTTGTCTTTGGTATTTGTGTAGTCTTCTTCTTTTCTAGTAAGTTTAAGTACACCGGGCACTTACTGTAGTTTGCCGTGTGGCTTCCCATACAGTTTACGCACCGGGCAGGAGTGGTGGCGTCTTTTTTGGGGCAGTCTTTGATGATGTGCTGTTTTAAGCAATTGACGCACCGGGGGTTGTTTGGACAGTTGTTTTTAGTATGGCCGTATCTTTGGCACTTATGGCATTGTACGACTGTATTAAGTGGTGGAATGTATGGTTCGATTCTAACTCTGATACGGTTGATGAACTTAACTTGATAGATGGTGTTAGTGTCTGTGCTCTTTGCTAGAGTCACTTGAAAAGTAGGGAGAAGTGTTACTGTCTGAGTCGTGTTGTCCACAGCCGACTTCCTGGAGAATTGTCTCACGTCAGTCACTGGGAATCCCATGTCTTTAAGTTCTGCCTCTAGGTCAGTGGTAGCCATGTTGGGAGGGAGCCACTTGATTACAACTTTAACTGGTTTGTCCCTCGGCAGCGTGTAAGTGTGAAACTCCTGTTTTAGGTCCTTCAGTAAGTGTTGTATTAGGTCGTAGTCCTGCTTGTTGGTGGTGTGAATTTTCAGTCCGTTTGTTATGTACGTGATTTTAATGTCCCCTCCTATCTCTTTCACTACCTTGGTTATTTGAGCGTAGTTTTGCGTTCCTAGTGTCACTATTGGCGGGTAACGTGTCTTGTGTGTGGTGGTGGTTGTTGTAATCTGCTGTTTGTCTGTGTTCTGGTCAACTGGTGTGGGAGTAATGTTTTGGCCCTTTTCAGGGCGTCGAACATGTTCGTCAACTCTGTTGGTGTCTTTTTGTCTGGGGTTGCTTGTGAGGTCTGAATTTCCTTTTCCGTCCTACTTTGTCGGCCATCGTGAAAGTTCCCTGTCCGTCAGTGTCGGCTTTCATGTCTGAATTGTCTGTAGAGGAGTGGTCCATGTTCGTGTCGTTTTGTTTTGTTTTCGGTCTGGTGTGGTCGGGGGCGGACATTTCGCTCAGCCCTGAAAAGGGCAGGCTAGTGGCAAGTGTGGAAGGGCTAAGGTACCCTCCTCTGTGCAGTGTGGGAGGATCTGTAGTGTTGAGTGGTGTTCCTGGAGACAGACTCCGACTGCGAGGTATTGTTTAGCAGCCGGTCTCGCTTTACGGCTTACTGTGTCTTCGTTGGCACCATTAGGTATCACCACAGAATTTTCCACCGACAAGTCTGTCTCGAGTTTAAACTTGTGTGCGTGATCGGGGATTTAGAGTGTATAACTCTAAGAAAATTTGCTCTGGTTTGCCTTAAAAAAAGGCAGATTTGTCTTAAAAAAGACAGTTGCGGTTTGCCTTGAAAAAGGCAGCTCAATACAATACCGGGCGGTTCGAAATCTCAGAGAATACTCACTCTAAACACAGTTCGACAGACACAGACACAGACAAAAGGCATGCTCCGATGCTTCCAGAAGGGGAGCACGAGAGCAAGTTCCAACACGTACCGACCAATTGATCACACCGTGTGGTTCGCAAAAATTAAAAAAAAACGGGTTGTCGCGTTTCGCGAAGTTCTGAAACAAAGAAACAGAGATTACATAATATTAGTAATATTGGGGTAAAAAAGGGGGGTAAGAAATTGAGAAACCGACTAAGGGTTTTTTAGAGTTACGTGCGGAGACACTACTCTATGGGGGGCTGGGTGAGAGCCTCCCAAACCACTGTTGACACATCTCGCTTATCCGAGCAGGGCTTTGGGACGTCGATGGCACCCACCAGGGTCGATGACGTAGTTCCCAAGCCCCTGGATAAGAGGATTGGTGGCACCGGGAAGTCTAGCGTAGAAAGACTGCGCTAGTTTCCGGAAGTGGTCCTTGATGGTAGGCATATCCAGGTCACGATGAAGAGTCTCATTCCGGACATACCAAGGTGCGCCCACAATGATCCTCAGACATACGCTCTGGAACGCCTGCATCCTCCTCATATACGTGTCCACCAGGTGACCCCAAGCGGGACACTCATAGTCGAGGATCGGCCTGAGCAGCTGCTTGTACAGCGTCAGACCGTTCCTTGTAGACAGGGCGCTACGCCTGTTAAGCAGTGGGCCTAGGACTCCCAGCCTTTGCCTCGCCTTGTTGAGTCTTTCGTTGCAGTGTCGTCTCCAGGTCAGTTTGTGTCCAGCGTAAGTCCCAGGTACTTAACACTGTCCGCCCATCTGATCTGTTCTCCGAACAGCCGGAGTGGAGCCGGCCTGTAGTACTTTCTTTTCCATGTGAAGAGCATTGCAGTGCTCTTCTCCTCGTTAATACTTGTTCTCCAGGTTGTCAGCCACCCCTCCAACTGCGTCAGGTGCGTCTGGAGTCGCCTCTCCACCAGCTGCCCTCGCCACGACTCTGCTACTAGAGCCGTGTCTTCCGCATACAGAGCCAACTCGGTGCCTGGGGATTTTGGAATGTCGTTCACATAGAGACTGAAGAGCAGCGGGCCCACCATGGAACCCTGCGGCACTCCAGCCCGGATGCTTCTGACTTGGGAGGTGGCGTTCCCAAAGGTAGTAGAAAAGGTGCGATGGGAAAGATAAGATTGAACAACCTTAACTAGATAGAAGGGCAGGTTCAGGGAGAGGAGTTTGAAAAGGAGACCCTCGTGCCAAACACGGTCGAAGGCCTTTGCCACGTCGAGAAAGACAGCACCAGTCAGCCTGTTGATGTTGAAGTTCCTCGTAACCTGCTCCACGAGCCGGACAAGTTGATGAGACGTAGCGTGTCCCGCCCGAAAGCCGAACTGCTCGTCCACCAAGATGCCCCCTCGCGAACATGTCGGGTCAGTCTCGTCACTATTAGTCTCTCGAAAAACTTGCCCAGACAGTCGAGCAAGCTGATCGGTCGGTAGGACGAAGCTAGGGTCGGGTCCTTACCCGGTTTATGAAAGCAGAGGACGTTGGCATGCTTCCAGAGCTCGGGGAAGTGACTCAGGAACAGGACGGCGTTGAATAACTCCAGAAGGAAGTTAATCGCCTCCAAGGGCAGCTTTCTGAGGACCGCGTTACTGATACCGTCGGATACGGGGGCCTTGTTTTGTCTTAGAGCGGCTATCACCCGTGACATTTCTGTCACCTCCGTGGGTTCAGGTTCATCCAAGGGTCTGTACGAGACCACATTGATGACCTGCGCCACGTGCGCAAAGTGCACCGGGTCTGGCGGGTTGTCAGTCGGTACAAATTGCGCCTCTAAGTGCTCAGCGAGAGCATCGGCCTTCTCCTGGTCGGAGTTGGCCACCCTGTTGCGACTCACAATAGGCGGCCTTGGTGCGGGGACCCGCATCAAGTTCCTCGTCATTTGCCACAAGGACCTGTGCTGCACGCACAGGCTCTAAATCTTGTCCTCCCAGACACTGTTCCGGTATTCTCGGACCATCTCCCGAACCGCATGGACTTTGCGGCTCCAGTTGGCCTTGTCTACCGGGTCCCTCGAGATTTGCCAAGCCTTCCTCAGCCGATTTTTCTCCCGGACGTGCCTGAGGATAGAATCGGGCAAAGAAGCCTGTGGCGCCCTCTTAGGACGGTGCCTCGGCGTCGAAGCTTCGAGCGACCCCTTGATGGCGGAAGTTATGAACTCCGCACCGCGATCGATTTCCGCTGCTGTTCGAAAGGTAGGGGTGGGTCCCAACCTCTCTCTCAACACATTCGTAAACCTGTCCCAGTCAGTGCGCTTTAGGTCGGGTTTTTCGGGGGGGTCTATGAAGGACACCGCGCGTCCCAGGTTCACGAGAACGGGGTTGTGATCCGAGTCTAGCTCAGCTAGAGACTTCAGCACTAACCGCCTTCTGATCCCTCTGGAGACAACGAAGTCTAGGACGTCCGGGAGATAGCCGGGATTGAAAGGGAAGTGGGTAGGGGTCGGAGGCCCGGCAGCCACCAGGCCGTGTAGATCTCTGACGTCACGGAGCAATCCGCCGTGAGCGCACATAATCCTAGAGCCCCATGAAGGGTGCTTAGCGTTGAAGTCACCACCGATTAAAACAGGCGTGGTACCTCGAAGCAACACCTCCATGTCAGCCCTCGTGGCCTGGTCGAACCGGTGGTAGGGAGGGAAGTAGATGGAAATGAGACGCACTTGGCCAGTCGAGGTCACCAGTTGGATAGCCGTTGCTTCCATGTGTTGGAGGGGAGGAAGTGAGACGACGTGGTGGTCAAGGCCCCTTCGGACCAGAACCGCCGTCCCACCCCTTCCCACATCCCCCGCTCGGTCACTACGATGGCAGATAAACTCTGCTAACGAGAACCTCATTGCGGAGCGCAAGTGGGTTTCTCCCAGCAGCATTACATCGACACGATGCTTTGCCAAGAAACTTTCAAGCTCATCCTTCTTCCCCGCGACCCCGTTGGCGTTCCAGAGTGCGACCGTGAGCTCCTTCAGCACTGGTGGTCCTCTATTCGGGTGCACTGCCATGAGAGACCAGGTAGAGGATGATGTGCTCCATGACCAGGTGGCCACGGTTACTCCTCGGAGACTCCTGGACCTTCCTCAAGAGACTCGATGAAAAGTCCCATGGGTCCAGTCCCGGAATACCCTTGAGTAGCTCAATGCATTTTTTGAGCTTTGCAGCATCATCCTCGGGTGTGGGGGTTACAGGGGTGACAGGGGTGGGAGTTGGGAGTGGAAGGAAAGGGTTGGAAGGGTGTAGGATGGCAGTGTGGGTTGGGATAGGGAGAGGAGCGGTCTCGGGCGGGCCCTCGACCAAAGGGGTTGAACTGGATTCCACCGGTTCAGGTTTGGTGGCTTCGGCAGTTGCCTCGGCCTGGGGTGGAGGGGTATCTCTCTTTGACAGCACACTGGCGAATGATTGTACCAGTGGCTTTGGTGTTGGAGCTGGAGTCACTTTCGCCCTCCGTCCTGCAACGCGCCCCGAGGGCTTCTGGCCTTCACTTGGCCCATCCGTCCTCCCTTCTTGAGGCTTGGAGGCCCGCACATTCCCTGCCGCCCGCAAGGACTTGTACGTGGGACAGCCCCGCCACGCCGAGGAATGGGCTCCTGAGCAGTGCAGGCACTTCGGGGGAGATCGTCTCTCCTCCGGGCACCCGCCCCTCTCGTGGTCACCACCACAGAACCCACACCTAGGGTTAGCGCGGCAATCCCTCCGCACATGACCAAACCGGAAACAGTTCTTGCACTGAACCGGGCCGCCTGGAGACTTGTACTTCTCCACCCTGAGGCGGAACCCGCACAGGACTGATATGGAATACAGCCTTGCGGTGTGCTCCCCGGGCGTCAGAGAGACAACGAAGTTCGGCAACCGCTGCCTTTCTCCGGTCTTCTGATCCCGCTTCCATTGGGAGAGCACCTGTGTGATGTATTTCACGGGGAAACCCATCTCCACTAGCTCCTCCTGGATGTCGTCAGGGTTTGTCCGTGTCAGGAGTACCTTCACCACAACCCTGACCAGTCGCTCCCGTCCCAGCTCGTAGGACCAATGCTGGATCCCCAAGCTCGGCAAGAACTTCTGGAGGGCGCGGTAATCTTCCTCCGACCCGCACTGGAGGCGCACTCGGTCCCCCGGCTGCCTGACCGCCTCCACAGGCTCTCGAACCTTGGACCGGATGGCCCTCGCCAACTTGGAGTAGCCCTCCACATCACACAATATGATGGGAGGGATCTTCCCCTTCACTTTGCCAGCCGGCCCAGAGCCACCAGTACCAGGCTGGGGTTAGACACAGCTTGCGTTGTTACCCGCAGGTTTCCGCCGCTTCCCACCTTTACCCAGCGCTGGCGCACCCTGGCCCGGGCCACCGCTGGCCTCGCTCTCATCACCATAGCTGCCGCCTAAATGGTTAGGGTTGCCCCCCAGCAGCTTCCTGGTGTTGCCGGCCTTCCCCCTTCGGCGGGGTCTTACGGTCCGAAATCCTTCAGACTCATCATCGGACCCCTGGCTCGACTCATCGCGCATCAACGGGAGGTCTGGTCCTGAAGACAGTCCCTCCACGTCCACGGACTCGCCCGAGCTGTCAACACGCGCGAAGCGTGCGACCCGGTCTTCCGAATCTGAAGAAAATTCAGCCGGGCGTTTCACACCTACCGACACCCCTTGGCGGAGGTGCCGGAGTTGACGCGGGTTTTTGAGACCCTTGCGTTAGCGCTTGCGTCAGTGCCGCTTGCAGCGGTCTTTACTGGCGGAGGACGGCTAGGCTCCCCCTGGTCAGGGCTTGCGTTGGCACCGTTAGGTTTCCACCCATCGTGCTGGCGGGAGCTTTCGCCATCCTCCCCGGTTTGCGGGCTGTCGGCCCTAAAAAGGGCCTCCAGCACTTTTTGGCCATCAGCGGCACGCTCACCTCCTGTAGTCGGAGGGGCCCCGCTGGGCTCGCCCGCATCGGCATTACTGCCGACGCTTTGAATGGGGCCAGCACTGTCCTTCAAGCCGAGGCCCGAGGGTGCAGTGCCGGAAGCCCCGGCGGATCTGCCAGCGGCACGCGCGCCTCCGGTAGCTGGAGGGGCCCCGCTGGCTTCACCTTGGCCATTTGCGCCCACCTCGCCGGTAGTTGGCGAGGTCACGCTGGCCGAGTTGTTGGCCCTGAAAAGGGCCGAAACTTCACCCGAGGGTGACACCGACTGGGTGTGGCTACCGGCACGCTCACCTCTAGTAATCTGAGGGGCCCCGCTACCTCCACCCACTTGGCTGTGGACTGCGCCCACCTCCCCGGTAAATTGGGGGGTCACGCCAGCCTTGTTGGCCCTAGAAAGGGCCGATTTGTTGGCCCTAATAAGAGCCGATTTGTCACCCGGGGGCGACTCTAGCTGACCTCGGCCAGCGGCACGCTCGGCTCCGGGAATTGGAGCGGCCCCGCTGACTTCGGCAGCTACCTCAGGCTTGTTACCCCTCGAAGGGGCAGCTGCCTCTAAAGCTCTCGCCTTCGGGCTTGTGGCGGACCACTTGCCACCCGGCACGAGCTCCTTCCTGACCGGAGGAGCCTTCAGTCCCCTCGAGCGGAGACTTCCAACTTCCCCAGAAAGGACGGGCAGCACAAGCCTGTCGTTGACGGCGGATCCCCCGCCGCTCGCCGCCAGCTTCTTCTTGCCCGGGGTCGGTCGCTTCCCGGGCCCGGGGTTCTTCCTCGCCTCATCCGGCGGTCTTCTCCGACCCCGACGCCAACACCTTTCTTCACCTTCAACGCAGGCTCCATCCGAAGACATGATCCGTAGAATAGCAGACGCCAAAAATGCTCAGAAAGCCAGGAACACGTAAGGGAGGCAGGACGACACCTTGCACTCCCATGTACAGTTCCACACAGACACAGACAAAAGGCATGCTCCGATGCTTCCAGAAGGGAGCACGAGAGCAAGTTCCAACACGTACCGACCAATTGGTCACACCGTGTGGTTTGCAATAATTAAGAACGGGTTGTCGCGTTTCGCGAAGTTCTGAAACAAAGAAACAGAGATTACAAAATATTAGTAATATTGGGGTAAAAAAGGGGGGTAAGAAATTGAGAAACCGACTAAGGGTTTTTTAGAGTTACGTGCGGAGACACTACTCTATGGGGGGCTGGGTGATAGCCTCCCAAACCACTGTTGACACATCTCGCTTATCCGAGCAGGGCTTTGGGACGTCGATGGCACCCACCAGGGTCGATGACGTAGTTCCCAAGCCCCTGGATAAGAGGATTGGTGGCACCGGGAAGTCTAGCGTAGAAAGACTGCGCCAGTTTCCGGAAGTGGTCCTTGATGGTAGGCATGACCAGGTCACGATGAAGAGTCTCATTCCGGACATACCAAGGTGCGCCCACAATGATCCTCAGACATACGCTCTAGAACGCCTGCATCCTCCTCATATACGTGTCCGCCAGGTGACCCCAAGCGGGACACGCATAGTCGAGGATCGGCCTGAGCAACTGCTTGTACAGCGTCAGACCGTTCCTTGTAGACAGGGCGCTACGCCTGTTAAGCAGTGGGCCTAGGACTCCCAGCCTTTGCCTCGCCTTGTTGAGTCTTTCGTTGCAGTGTAGTCTCCAGGTCAGTTTTGTGTCCAGCGTAAGTCCCAGGTACTTAACACTGTCCGCCCATCTGATCTGTTCTCCGAACAGCCGGAGTGGAGCCGGCCTGTAGTACTTTCTTTTCCATGTGAAGAGCATTGCAGTGCTCTTCTCCACGTTAATACTTGTTCTCCAGGTTGTCAGCCACCCCTCCAACTGCGTCAGGTGCGTCTGGAGTCGCCTCTCCACCAGCTGCCCTCGCCACGACTCCGCTACTAGAGCCGTGTCGTCCACATACAGAGCCAACTCGGTGCCTGGGGATTTTGGAATGTCGTTCACATAGAGACTGAAGAGCAGCGGGCCCACCATGGAACCCTGCGGCACTCCAGCCCGGATGCTTCTGACTTGGGAGGTGGCGTTCCCAAAGGTAGTGAAAAAGGTGCGATGGGAAAGATAAGATTGAACAACCTTAACTAGGTAGAAGGGCAGGTTCAGGGAGAGGAGTTTGAAAAGGAGACCCTCGTGCCAAACACGGTCGAAGGCCTTTGCCACGTCAAGAAAGACAGCACCGGTCAGCCTGTTGATGTTGAAGTTCCTCGTAACCTGTTCCACGAGCCGGACAAGTTGATGAGACGTAGCGTGTCCCGCCCGAAAGCCGAACTGCTCGTCCACCAAGATGCCCCCCGCGAACATGTCGGGTCAGTCTCGTCATTATTAGTCTCTCGAACAACTTGCCCAGACAGTCGAGCAAGCTGATCGGTCGGTAGGACGAAGCTAGGGTCGGGTCCTTACCCGGTTTATGAAAGCAGAGGACGTTGGCATGCTTCCAGAGCTCGGGGAAGTGACTCAGGAACATGACGGCGTTGAATAACTCCACAAGGAAGTTAATCGCCTCCAAGGGCAGCTTTCTGAGGACCGCGTTACTGATACCATCGGATCCGGGGGCCTTGTTTTGTCTTAGAGCGGCTATCGCCCGTGACATTTCTGTCACTTCCGTGGGTTCGGGTACATCCAAGGGTCTGTACGAGACCGCGCTGATGACCTGCGCCACGTGCGCAAAGTGCACCGGGTCTGACGGGTTGTCAGTCGGTACAAATTGCGCCTCTAAGTGCTCAGCGAGAGCATCGGCCTTCTCCTGGTCGGAGTTTGGCCACCCCGTTGCGACTCACAATAGGCGGCCTTGGTGCGGGGACCCGCATCAAGTTCCTCGTCATTTGCCACAAGGACCTGTCCTGCACGCACAGGCTCTCAATCTTGTCCTCCCAGACACTGTTCCGGTATTCTCGAACCATCTCCCGAACCGCATGGACTTTGCGGCTCCAGTTGGCCTTGTCTACCGGGTCCCTCGAGATTTGCCAAGCCTTCCTCAGCCGATTTTTCTCCCGGACGTGCCTGAGGATAGAATCGGGCAAAGAAGCCTGTGGCGCCCTCTTAGGACGGTGCCTCGGCGTCGAAGCTTCGAGCGACCCCTTGATGGCGGAAGTTATGAACTCCGCACCCCGATCGATTTCCGCTGCTGTTCGAAAGGTAGGGGTGGGTCCCAACCTCTCTCTCAACACATTCGTAAACCTGTCCCAGTCAGTGCGCTTTAGGTCGGGTTTTTCGGGGGGGTCTATGAAGGACACCGCGCGTCCCAGGTTCACGAGAACGGGGTTGTGATCCGAGTCTAGCTCAGCTAGAGACTTCAGCACTAACCGCCTTCTGATCCCTCTGGAGACAACGAAGTCTAGGACGTCCGGGAGATAGCCGGGATTGAAAGGGAAGTGGGTAGGGGTCGGAGGCCCGGCAGCCACCAGGCGGTGTAGATCTATGACGTCGCGGAGCAATCCGCCGCGAGCGCACATAATCCTAGAGCCCCATGAAGGGTGCTTAGCGTTGAAGTCACCACCGATTAAAACAGGCGTGGTACCTCGAAGCAGCACCTCCATGTCAGCCCTCGTGGCCTGGTCGAACCGGTGGTAGGGAGGGAAGTAGATGGAAATGAGACGCACTGGGCCAGTCGAGGTCACCAGTTGGATAGCCGTTGCTTCCATGTGTTGGAGGGGAGGAAGTGAGACGACGTGGTGGTCAAGGCCCCTTCGGACCAGAACCGCCGTCCCACCCCTTCCCACATCCCCCGCTCGGTCACTACGATGGCAGATAAACTCTGCTAACGAGAACCTCATTGCGGAGCGCAAGTGGGTTTCTCCCAGCAGCATTACATCGACACGATGCTTTGCCAAGAAACTTTCAAGCTCAGCCTTCTTCCCCGCGACTCCGTTGGCGTTCCAGAGTGCGACCGTGAGCTCCTTCAGCACTGGTGGTCCTCTATTCGGGTGCACTGCCATGAGAGACCAGGTAGAGGATGATGTGCTCCATGACCAGGTGGCCACGGTTACTCCTCGGAGACTCCTGGACCTTCCTCAAGAGACTCGATGAAAAGTCCCATGGGTCCAGTCCCGGAATACCCTTGAGTAGCTCAATGCAATTTTTGAGCTTTGCAGCATCATCTTCGGGTGTGGGGGTTACAGGGGTGACAAGGGTGGGAGTTGGGAGTGGAAGGAAAGGGTTGGAAGGGTGTAGGATGGCAGTGTGGGTTGGGATAGGGAGAGGAGCGGTCTCGGGCGGGCCCTCGACCAAAGGGGTTGAACTGGATTCCACCGGTTCAGGTTTGGTGGCTTCGGCAGTTGCCTCGGCCTGGGGTGGAGGGGTATCTCTCTTTGACAGCACACTGGCGAATGATTGTACCAGTGGCTTTGGTGTTGGAGCTGGAGTCACTTTCGCCCTCCGTCCCGCAACGTGCCCCGAGGGCTTCTGGCCTTCACTTGGCCCATCCGTCCTCCCTTCTTGAGGCTTGGAGGCCCGCACATTCCCTGCCGCCCGCAAGGACTTGTACGTGGGACAGCCCCGCCACGCCGAGGAATGGGCTCCTGAGCAGTGCAGGCACTTCGGGGGAGATCGTCTCTCCTCCGGGCACCCGCCCCTCTCGTGGTCACCACCACAGAACCCACACCTCGGGTTAGCGCGGCAATCCCTCCGCACATGCCCAAAGTACAGTTCCAGAGGCGCTGTGTACTGAGGTGGAGTCGTCACGGACGGCTCAGAGACTGTGGTTAGCAGTGCGAGGGTGGGTGGAGTGGCCGGTGCAAGTGCGGAGGAAAGATAAAGGGAGCCGACTGAACAGTGAGGCACATCAAGTTGAAGTTACTTTGTTCCTGTATCCTTATGATACAGTATTTACTTCATTAGCCATGGGCTGAGAAAATAGTAATGTCTTAGACTTGCAAAACTTCCACAAGTTCCATTAATTTATTTTGAAGCCAATGTTTCCCATGACGCCATGTTCGTCGTGGGCATCTGTGTAATTTATAGATGGCTGCAACCAGGTAGTCTGTCTTGTTTTCCATATCACTGTTGAGCTAATGTAAATCGATATCTTAGCTTGGCCAAGTACTCACGCTTCTCGTGCTGTATTAGCCGCGGTGTTCAAACCAGGGAGATGCACTAGAAACATAGTGGGGTCTGCGCAAATAATAGCCTTTTCTTTTGACTTTTATTTAGCTGCTATTGTTTTTGGTTGCTCTTAGTGTGATTTCCATTAGAATTTAATGTACTATTGAATGCTCTGGCAGTACCAGAGGGGAAAGAGACCAGCCATAGTACTGTTTTGTTGACACCTGTTATCAACAGAGTTTACTGTTGCTTATCATTATCCGAAATGTTTAAAGGATATTATCTCAAGACCCATTCAAGAAGACTGATCATAATTTATATGTGTATCTTGTTTAATACCCTATGCTAATAATTGTTTAGCTGTTTTCTCCCTTAGAAAACTTCTACCTGCTCAGCCCGTGTAGCTACAGTCAAAACTTTACATTCTGCAAAGTCAAATTGTTTGCATCAAGCTTCAAAGTACAACCTATAATATTATTGTAAAACTTAATTTTGTTATTTCAGTTTTTTATTTAATAAATATATTTTGTGTTCAACCTTAATTCTTTTTAATTTAAATTGTGCATCCTGTCAGGAGTCAAATCTTACAGATGAAACTTCCCTGGCTGTTATGGTGCTATTGATGGAAAGCATGTAGCGATCCTGGCTCCTGATATTTTCGAAACAACATTTTTCAACTACATGAAGACCAACAGCATTGTTCTCATTGCTTTGGTGTATCATGACTACTACTTTAAATTCATAGATGTAGGGAGCAATGGTTCTGTATCTGATGGAAGGATTTTTCAAAAAAGTCCTCTATTACAGTGTAACGGGCTAATCTGGTTTAGCCCCGTTCAAACGTAAAATACGAATATTTTGTTGGATTCTGCCAGTCATCAAAAGTTAACAATGACATACTAATGTAAAATGCTACGCCATAACGTATGTTTGTTTATTTACATACCAACTTCGCCGACTCTTCCTTCGAGCCTGATTCCCAACTGGAGAAAAAACAACACAGAGAAAAAGTGACCGAGCGCGGCCACTTGGGAAGAACTCCGCGTTCGACGACGAGTACAAACCAACTGAGAGCTCCATGAATGCCGTCAGCCGACGCATGTCAATATTCTAGAACCTCGGGGAAGTTCCCCCTCCACTTCATACTCACCGCTCCACCACGTGGGCCTCTCTGACTATATACTCACCGAGCTGCTTGGAAGAAATATAGAACACGATAGGACACCATCAGCGACGTAGGCCTACTAGGCATCCTCATCTGGTCGAAGTAAACTATCTAGTCAACGGTGGACTTACGGTCCAAGGAAAATGGATCCTCTAGACAGGAGGAAGTTATGGGACTAACCAACTCCATGGGCATGATATAACGAGTAAACTTCAGATTAAATGTTAGGTTTAGTCTACGACTTGGTAGGATGGATATAGGATAATGTTATAGCATAAGTTAGGAATAGGAAATAAAACCCGTGTCTATTGTGAGACACTATTATGATATTATGGTTAGGCTAGTTGTATAGATTATGTATGGAGTTGAGTCTCCGTTATCAGGAGAACTAGTTTTAAACTACACTTGTGCGCGCTTCTCGCATTGGGGAGACTGAGCCATTTTGGCCAGCCTCACGACGGGATGGTGAATCCCGCGGCACACACGATGTGTCCATCGATGTAACTCAATGGTATCTTGCCAGGGCAGGAGATTGTTCATGTTATGTGGAGTCCTGGGATCCATACCTAACTGGGTTCACTAGTCAATCCCAATATTTGTGTTGGGCAGTTAACCTGTGGGCCGTTCATGCCTCTCATGATTGGCCCGTGGTTAAATCTTAGTCATTGCATTGTAACACTCGCTTTAGGAATATTCAGCTCATGAGCCGCTTCTGCCCCTCAGGCTCGGCTGTAGCTGTATTAATTACTTGTTTATATTTTGTGGTGTTGGTCACCCGGTGGGTGCTCAACTAATGGGACGTGGCTCGTCCTAGACTGGCCCGTGTATTCTGATAAATCCATGTAAATAGTTTTTACCCTTAGTAAGGGTTGTTGCTCTGTATCCAGGGCTCTCTCATGTAACTGAACCAGAACTTGCCTGATGTAAATAATAACTCTGCCTGCACGGCCAACATACCTTGTTGATTGTGGGATCAGCCACTTAACTCAATTGTCTGAGTTTTTGAGCCCAGTGCCTCTCGCCCTTTGTAGGGCTAGGGTTAGGCAGAGCTGCCTCATATCACAACTAGCTTGTATGAACATATGCTTACTGAGATTACGTGCTATATATATATGTATTATGACCTTGTATCTTATCTCATTAAATTGCATACATTCTAATTTCCACTTGTTCTCATTTCTTTTATGTACTTGTATGTATGTGCACCCCGGGGACTACCAGGGTTGGTGTTCTTAAACCTCAAGAAGCAACCCCCTAATTAACCCCCCCCTCCCCCGGTGCAACAGGAACTTGAAAATGGGCTGCTACCAGAAGGAGGTGTTATCGTGGGGGATGACGCCGTACTTGATGAAACCCTATAGTGGCGTGTCTCTTTCGTTAAGAAAAGATTTACAACTCTCGGATCTCAAGAGCAAGAAGAGTAATGGAAAATGTCTTTGGTATTCTTGTCAGCAGATTTTGAATCTTTGAGAAACCCACTACCCTACATCCTAACACCGTAAACAAGATTGCTTGTGCGTGATGTGTCCTTCATAACTTTTTGAGGCAGCAATCAACACAAACTCACTTTCCACATGGTACAGTTGATAAGGAAGACTGGAATATTCCAGGGGCATGGAGAGAAGGAACCCAAAGAATTGGAGCCCACCAACAAACGATTAGAGAGAGCTAAGGAAAAGAGAGGAGCGCACAAAGATTATTTTTAAAAAGATTCTGCTGTCCCATGGCAAAATAAAATGGTACACTAGTGAAGTTTTTGTCAATTCTAAAATTCTTAAATAGGGTATATTTAAAAAAATATATACATATGTCAATTTTCATGACAACAATTATTTGTTTAAAAAAACTATTTTATAAATAAATACATGCACTTACCAGATTGCTAAATGTGTTTATTTTCAAACTCCCTTGTCCATGATCTCCTTTATCACGTTGAACCATTTCAAAACAGGCACATAAACAACATCTGAACCACACCCTGATCTTTCAGTTCTCTCTATTTTCACTAGCTCCCCGCTTCACTAGTCCGCAATGTTTTTATTTTTGTTTTGACATCGGCTACATCAAAACCTTCAATTTTTATTTCGGACACAATTTCCCGTAATTCGGAGTCACTTGCGTTTTTGTTCTTATACAAATGATGGAACAGGTTCCACAAAACTTCTCTATCTTTGTAGAATTCAATGAATGTCAGAGTCATTTCCTCAGTCCACTTTGTACGTTCCATCAAAAACAGTTTAAAAACTCTTGAGGATAAATAAAATGCACACTGCTACTTTAACCCGCTATAACGCGCTGATTAAAACTAGCTTGTTATGGGACAGTAGAACCGGGGACCGTTCACAAGTCACCGGTTGAGACACCAGTCAAGAAATATAGTGGTGGGGGAAGCCACTGACTCGACCAACTGGCTCAAATCCTAATCCTTGGGTATGTCGACCTGCCTGGCCAGTCCAGTCGTAACTTGCCCGAAAAATCAAGCCAGTGCTGTCCACAAGAAGACAGTCGGCTCTCTCTATCAACTGGCCTCGTGTAAACGCACCATAAGGTTAACATTGAATAGGGTGGATCACTTTCTCCTCTAAGCTAACCTAGCCTAACCTAACTTTAACAGTCTCTTAATTACACAAGAGTACCTTATGTCACTATATTTGTCGTTCTGACCCTTGCAGCCCCCCTCCTCCCTTGAGTCTATATTCCAGCCTCTATCAGGTATTTTCCTCCCAGCCTTCATCCTTTTCACTTACCATGCCGGCCAATCGTTCCCCTCCCTCCTCCCAGTCTCCTACCCCCCAGCTTTGATCTGCACAACTTTCAGTCCCCATCCTGTAATCTTACCTCTTTTCAGCCATAAGGCTTCCTGTATCCATACTGAGCAAGAGGTAGTCTGGCTCGATCATGACCGTGTTGAACCCATCCATCCTATTACCACCCACCCCGCTTACCAGCCGGTCCTTAAACTTAGCGTTGCTAGTATATAGGCTTATAACCAGAACGGGTAGTAACTCTCTAGTAGGTATTACCTTGTGCCAAATATTAAACATATGTAGCACTAGATATACAGGATAGATATCGCTTTGAAAAACAATAAAAATCCTTTTTACAGTTGCTTATTGCCGGCTACTAATTTTACTTACTATTTTAAAACTGTTGTCAAATTTCAAGTTTTAATAAAGGCCACTAAGGAATTTTTACTCAATGGTTTTCAACTCTTTCTTCATGGAAAAGTGGGTATATTTTCTCTAAATTATACCCTACTCACTTCCTATCTATTAATGTAAAAATAAGATAGTTCATACCAATGCCGTAACCAGCCAATAATTTCGTTGGGGAGGGGGGGGGGTGGTAGGGGGGGTCGTACGCACATCCCCCAATTGCTGGAAGCTAGAAATAATTATAAATGATAAACAGTTCTAGACGCTCGCTGAAGTGTTTGTATGATGGTAAAATAACCCCCTAGCTGCTGAAGACTTGGAAAATTTCTAAATATTTAACACCTCTAGAAGCTCTCTGATGTGCTTTTTATGGTAATATAGCCCCTAATTTGTATTTGCATCTTAATTTTGATATTGTTTGAACCATAAGTAAAGCCAAATATATTTTGTTCATAAAATTTCGCGGGGGGTTTGAACCCACCAAAAAAACCGGCTACGGCCTTGGTTCATACGTGTGGACCAGCGCTCACTGTTCTTTAATGTTGAAGCCGCGTTGCAGAATTAATTGCGATTGTTCAATTCGTGATATTCTTTTATAAGGTCATCATTAGTTCGAGTTATTTTTTTCTACATTTTTACTTTAGCAAACCCTACAAAAATATGTCAAGAAGTGTGATGGTTAAGCTGACGGGTTGGGGGGAAAATTATTTGAGTGTAAATAAGGACAATCGTATATTGAATTAACTGTTCTGTCACTTAGCCCACTCTTAACTGGATGATATCAAAGTTTGCTGAGTAGTTGGTCCCCTCATGTCGATAGCTATATTGTCTATCACTTTGTACTCCTATAGATTAGCTTGTCTAGCAGTTGGTCCACGTCTACTCCCTTATCTATGGTCCAAGTCATATCGGCCACTTAGTGATGGGCACAATCGAGTCATTACTCGAGTAATTTTTAACGAATCATCTACTCGAATTGTCCATGTAGGGATGGGAAAAAACTGCTCCTTTAGTGGGACAGGAGCAATCTGTTACTGCTCCAACACTCGACCTGTTCCTTTTTGTCACAGTTACTATATTCGTACCTACTCCCAGCCTCGTTTTTTTTTAGCGCCGCGTCTACTGCCCGTTCGGGCTATACGCATTTGCGCTAATTATGCCAATGTGTTATGCCGGGATTAGGGATGAAGATGGTTGATTCTAGAAGAAGTGCACCCACATTTGTTTGGAATGAGAGTTGAAAACGTTAAGGAAAAATCACCCTCAGTGCACTCAACTGGAATCGAACCTCAATCTCCCTGTCATCAGCAGTCCATTCTAGTGTGAGAGTGAAGCCAGAGACCAGATATTTGCAACCTTTTTGATATCGCGGGCTTTATGGATTTTAAAAAAATTTGGCTAATTTGAAAAAAAGTAAAGCAAAAAAATTTAGAGCAAAAAAAAAAAGTTCAATTTTACATTTCCTAATTAGTAATTAGATATTAAGTCCATTTTTTTTAACAAATTGTTTGTTTGCTAAATACTTTGTGGGCTAGATAAAATCAGTCAGTCAGTAGATTGCTGACCCTTGCCTTAAATTATTTTACCACCAAGTGGGTCCCTTAACAATTTATTGTGAAAATACATTTCATTCTGTGCTTGCATTGTGGAAATAATGTTTTGTACTACGAAAGCTTTCCCCTTCAACACTCATTTGTGACTCTCCAAACCATCTCTAAGCTAGGCCTATATAAAGGATAAGTAAGGTTGCGCCGGACCTGATCTCAGTGCTCTAACAAGAACACAAAGTATCTACTTCCTTTCTACTGTACGATTGCTCCAAAATATTTCCGGAGCATAAAGGAACACGGTAGCCCCGGACATGTTACAGCGCTGTCTATGACAGAGACGAGGAGCAAGGTTACTTTAGACCTGTTCCAGCGCTGCCTGTGACAGAGATACGAGGAACAAGTTTACTCCAGAGCTGTTACAGCGTGAATTTGATCCGTGGACCAGTGATAGAAAGGAACAGCTCCGTTCATCTGTCAGGAACAGGTTGTGTATGTGACGTCAGAGGAGCAGGTTGTGATTTCACAACCCATCCTAGTCCCATGGCAATCGGTTGGACCACATTACTCGGGGTTTTTCAATGGGGTTTGATACTCATAGCTCTTCAATAATCGCTTCCTGTAGTAGTCAGTCGATACTGACAGTGACCTCCATCCCTTATTTTCTGGTTTCATGTTGCATGCAGTCAATATTAAAGTATCCGTTTTAAAAAGTGTCTAAAAAAAAGTGCTCTATTTAATAAAATAAACTTTTATTTATGCATTTATATTAAAAGAAATTTATAGCAATTGTACGTTTTAAAAAGTGAAAACAGTTTTAACTTTTTTTTCTATTTTGTAACTTACTCTAATTAGTTTCGTCCATGCGATTGTGGAAATAAAACTACAGAGGTGCTGAGTAAAACATTCTAGTAGCTTTCTTCGAGTACTTAAAGAATCGAAAATGTGATACGCTGCTTTGTTTTTCGATTGTGTACTTTCTTTACATCTGCAAGTATTTTGGATTGAAAATGCACGTTCAAAATTTAAACCATAATGGGTCATTTTTGCTTAGCAGCATAAACTGTTGGTGAAAAATGAGCTCTTAAGGGAAAAAGCATTTAAATGGAAATAGCATGGTAAACAGTCCAGCCAATAAGGTCGATTCTCACTTAGCTGATAAGAAAAGAGAAGATAAAAGAATAGCAAGCTCCGAGTAAAGTTACTCGAGTAATACCGATTACACAACACAATCGAGCTACTCGATTGTACCATCACTCGGTAGAGATGGTCAAAACCGTGATTTACGATATCGGTGAATGTGATTTTAAATACGGTGATTTATACCAGTGATTTTTCATGTGACCTGTAGTCACTGTTTTGATGGATGTTTATTTTTTCACGTTCAACCCGGTCAAGGTAGTATTTAGCTGCTGTCCGAGTATTCGAGTACAATCGAGTATGGAGTATTGGGTATTTAGTATTTACTCGAATAGTCCGATGAGTATCGGTTGGAAGGAAAACTAATTACTCGGGTGCTTGTCGGCACTGACATTGACAATCGACATACAGCTACCTAATCTTTCAAGGTTTCGTCTGGATTTCATGTTGCCTGACTAATGTACAGTCAATACAAAAGTATGCGTTTTAAGATGTTTCATACAGTTGATAAGAAAAGAAAGCAAAACATATGTTATTAATATTTTATAGTGAAATGTTATGTAATTTGGGCAAAATTAGTGTTCCAACAAACATTATGTTAGACTTGTGTACCAATATTAAAACTTATTTGACGTACAATGAGAAACTCTTGTAATTGTGTAATTTATTTAGTGATTTGATCTGCTACAGTTAAAATTTATGTGATATTAAAAATGAACATAACATAATGGCGATTGGTTTAGGAAATATTGTTTGGAATGCAGGTCATATATTATATTATTGTAGTGTTATTTTATTTTAAATACCGTACATCTAATAGTAGATTAAGTATACATATATTAGAAGCAAATAAATTTTAGATTAGGCTATGACTAGACATCATAAACGCATAGTAAATATTAAGGTTTATTTATATATTTTCTATTTTGTTACTTATATTAATTTATTATTAGCGATTTTGGGGATAGGATCACCGAAAAAAAGAATACATGATTTTTTTTCGTAGCTTACTTTAAAAAAAAAAGGGTGTGTGTACTTATGTACGCGCGCGAGAAGTTTACTTCTTTGGCATCATTAAAAATAGTTTTTAATTGCATGCAAATAATTAATTACAATAAAATGATAATATTTAGTATTAATTATGTTAAATAATAATATTTTAATCTATATCAATAAATAATACATACGAATAGTTAACCTCAATTATATTGGAGCACTATAAAAGTCAATAAGCACAATTTTTTTCACTAATATTTACAATAGTAAATAATATTAATCAAAATATTCAATTTAAATCACTACTGAATATAATTTATTAGCACATATATAATTCGCACTTGTATGAAACTAAAACACGTGTTGTGAATGTAGAAACTAGAAACATGTGGATAAAAAATATTATATATGAAAACAGTGATCAGAGGCGACGAGCGTACCATAGAGAAAGGAATAACACAGTATACATTTCTCTATGAGCGTACCAACATGCGCGACTAATAGAGGTTCTATTTCTATTTTGTTGGTAGCTTTTTTTTTTTTCGAGACTTAGTGAGCGGTTTACCTTCAACCTGTTACTTTTGTGTTACAGTGATGCGCGCGCATCTTAAAATTTCACTCTCATCATTTTTTCATAACGCGCCTAAAGAAGTATAACTTCAAAAATAATCCTAAATGTGATTTGCTTAGTAAGCAGGCTTTTCGATTTTGTTATTAAAAACAAATATTTTGTATTGAAAACGCATTTGAATGAAACATTAAAACCATTAAAGTCATTTTTACGTAGCAATCTAATACTGTTTTTGAAAAATTAGCTCTACGAAATCAAGTGTTTTGAATAAGCACGTAAAACATGCCAGTCAATAAGGTCGATTCTCAATTATCTGGTAGAAAATAAAAGAATAACAAGGGCCGCGAAGCGAGTATTTACTCGAATGTTTCGAGGAAGCAATACTCGCTCCGTGGCTCGAGTAACTGTTGCCATCTGATGCGAGTATGGAGTATTTGCGACCACTGATATCTCAATCACCGATACTATTGAGATCGAGTCACTGGGAGTATAGGTGATCAAATGGTATCGGTGAAAAAATCACAGTCAGTGATTTATCACCTATCTCTACACTACGGCCACTTGACCCACCCAGCCTTCCAAATAATGGTTTTCATTTTGTCTACCGGTTGGTTGTCTATCACATGGTCTAGCTTGTGTCGACATCGTTTCTTCGTGTATCACTTTAACTGCTCCCGTACGATTAGTACTAGTGATGGGCACAATCGAGTAATTATTCGATTCTCTTTAAAAAGAATCGAGTAATCGAGTAAAGTTACTCGAGTAATTTTTAACGAATCATCTACTTGAATCGTCCCATGGCAATCGGTTGGACAACATTACTCGGGAGTCTTGCAATGGAATTCGATACTAATAGCAAGTCCATAATCTCTTCCTGTAGGGGGCAGTTGACACTGACAGTGTTATCTTCAGGTTTCATGTTGCATGTACAGTCCAATACAAAAGTATGCGTTTTAAGAGGTCTCACAATAAAAAATATTAACTATTTTTTTAAATCTTTTTAATAAAATAAACTTCTTTTTAAATTCTTGCTAAATAAATTCATAATAATTGTACTTTTTTAAAAGAGAAAACATTTATTTGTGCTATCATTACTTATGAGGCCCGATGGTCTAAGGCTTCACTCTCGTGTTAGACTGGTCTGTTGACGGGGAGAGCGGGGCTCGAATCCTGGATGGGTCTATTGGGACGGTTTGTTCCTAAATGGTTTCCCACTCTTCTTCTACGCAAATGCGGTTAGATCACCTCTAAAATGCTTCCCTCCTCATCCCCACTCTAGTAGAGTAATTCCAATATGCGTATAACCTAAACAGACGGTACGACGTGATTTTTTTTAAATATGTTATCTTCGATCAAATATTCAGTTTTATAAAGGAATTTAGAGAATTCCACCCCAAAGGGGTCAAAATAGGGGATGATAATATGTATGAAAGTCCGTCATTTTGAAAGTTACATAAACAAAATTTTGTATTTCGGTTATTGACGTAAAACAAATAAATACGTGTTTCAGGAATTTTGGAAATTTTATTTGATAAGGGATAAAAAAGGGGGTGAAAGTTTGCATCGGACTTGCATTATTTTTGATCTGAAGTCAAGTTATGGTCATCAACGTAACGTAATATTTTAAATTAATCTGTAAATACATATGTATATTTTCGTATTTGTATATAATCAACTTCCACGCGAGCAAAGCCGCGGGCAACAGCTATTTAGTAATCAATAAATTAAGAAAGACAATAATTGGTTCCGATTGTGGATATAAAACTGCTGAGGTGCGAGTAAAAAGAATCGAGTAACTTTCATCGAGTACTTTTAAAAAGAATCGGAAATGTTATAACCTTAGTTAGCATGCTTTTCGATTGTGCACTTTACATCTGCGAGTATTTTGTATTGAAAATGCATGGGCAACATTTAAACCATTAAGGGTCATTTTTGCGTAGCGGCAGAAACTGTTGGTGAAAAATGAGCTCTAAGGGAATATGCCTTTTAAATGGAAATAGCATGGTAAACGTCCAGTCTATAAGGTCGATTCTCACTCAGCTGGTAAGAAAAGAGTAAATAAAAGAATAACAAGGACCGAGTAATCCCGGAAGAATCGAGTACAACCGATTACACAACACAATCGAGTAACTCGATTATTTTTACTCGATTGTGCCCATCACTAAATTAGTACATTCGGACGTCCCGTGGCCAACGGTACATTGGTATTGGCTAGTCTTTCTACAAACTGGGCTACGAGTCATGTAGCCCAGACGCGTATTCAAACTATTTGGTTAGAAATTTCTTATGTTTGTACACTGCGGATTGCCTGTTTTACACTAGAATAAACGGATGTGAAAAAGGATTTTTTTTTTAAATTCAGTGGTGGTGGTGGTGGTGATGGATAAGGATTTTAACTTCAGCTGTCATTAATTGTATCGTCAAATGTCTTTCTAATGATGTTCTTAAACTTAAGGAATGTTTATATTTAGCTCAATATAAAGTGAATGGATTAATACTGAGAAATATTCAAATTTCATGTTTTCCCACCGAAGACCCAAAGCTTCTAGCTTCTAGAAAGGGTTGAGAAGTGAAAATGGCTTTGACAAATGTGCTTTTGTTGAGTCAAATTGCTGGATATGTCGTCGCTCTTATACTTTCGCTGTGCATCACTGTGCCAATGAGCATTCACCAAGATGAATTTCGGTTGGTAATAAGCCGTTTGTTTTAACTTTGTGAATAAATAATAAACACTTTATTTGCACCATGACAAGGCCATACACAAACATTTAGTATTGTGTAGGCCTATCCAGCATTGGTTGAAGAGGGGGGAGCGGGGTTCTTCATGCCAAGACACGAGATTTTTTATTTGGAGTAGCTATAGGCCCTCGTATAAATTCACAAGTAGTTTATTAAAAAAAAACATTTTTCTAAAATACTACCAGAAAATGTTAGCTATAAATAATATTTTACACACTATAAAGAATGATAAAATATTTTTCTATGATTACATATTTTTAGTACCCCGTCCCATTACTCGTTAAGGTTATGGGCTAATATTTAGTTAATTGGTTAGCTGACTAAAAGATCTTCAGCTTACCATATTCACACAATGCTGGTTACCATTTCTTTCCAACATGTACACCATGATTAAAAATAACTAGACTATAAATAAATGCAGGATTATACACCCACCCTAACTTAACATTTTATTTTCTCAGACATAGAAGAGGTGTTGTGTTAGGTTAGTTTGTAGGCTTACTTTATAACATAAGTTATACAACATTATTTTAAACTAAAGGGTAGAAAACATTTACATTTCCTTTAGAGATTTAAAAAAAACAACAACCCAACAACCTTAAGTCTACATTGCAGTGTTAAATTAATTCCATAAGTCCAAAAAACATCAGCTGTTTAATATTTTGATCAATGTGTTAAATAATTGATTAATTAAAATTTCTCTATCAGAATACACACAATGACATCTTTGCATGGAAATAACTAGTCTTTAAATGTAATTAGACTTTAGGTTAAGTTCAGTTAATAAATTATTTGACCAGATATTAATTGCATAAAAGATTATTCTGATCTAGTATGCGGTGAGGGCAGGATTCTTTATTTTTTCCTCTGTCAAATTATGAAATAGGCCTAGGCTATTTAAGGTTTTATACACACAACATAATACTTAGGCTATACAAGTTTCCGGACAAAACAAATGTTGTGAAAACATTCTTTAAAAACCTCACCTAAATTCTATTTTGAAGCAAGTTTCTATATAGAGTCCGACAAAATATTAATTTATTCACAAATGATAGTTTAGGTTAATCTTGGTTTTTTTAGTGAAAACATTAATATTTTAAAGTAGTCTATCTAAAATATCATGTGCGAACGAAGCTACTATAATGTTGAATTATTTTCTTGGGTGCTTATTAAGGGAGTGTCGGAATCTAGTAATTCACACTGTAAAATTCTAGACTGGACAATGCTGCACACACTCAGGAAACTGCCTGCCCGCCATCTTGTTTTTCACTGATTCTTTTGTGATAAGTCCACTTCACAGTTACCAAGAAGTAAAGTTGTTGCCATTATTTTGCTTAAAGAAGCACACAACTGAAGTACAACATAATATAGTTAGTATGTTATGTCCCACTTGCTTGTTGTAGGGGCCACTGCCTGCTATTTTCTACCGGAACATGGCAAGAAACAGATGGCCAGCTGAATGTGCATTGGGCATCTCAAGCATACTGCAACTACACAATCTTTGTAGGTGTGGTATTGTTTGTCATCTCTGCAATACAAATATATAGAATGTCATTATTCTTGTACAAAGGAACAGATAGGTAAGCCTAGTCATTTAAAGCCCATGGCTGAACTTTGTTAAGAAAACAGGCAGAAGACAAGTAAAACTTAATTCCTTCACAATGTCTTGTTTTAGTTCGTTCCTGTCGGCATTTGTTGATGTTGTGGGAAGCATATTTCTGTGTGCCATGATTATTGTGGCTGCACTAATGATCACACTCGGGTTCCTAGTTTGGTGTGAAGACATGACCAAGCGATTTCCATCGTGAGTAATAACATACAAATGGAAACAAACATTTGCTTTATCATTGAAACACACTATTATTAAATTTAATACGGTTCAATTTCAACTTAATGTGTTATTTTACATCCATTACTGTTTTCAGCCTGGCCCGGGTCACTCTTTTATTCAAGTCCTATATTTTCCACTACCAGCTTGCTAGGCTTGCCTAATAACATGGGTGTCAAACTCAAACAGGTGTGAGCCACATTATATGATTAAAGAGGCATTGTGGGCTACACATAGGATTTATATTTATTATACTATGCCCTACATTTTAAATATTTATACATAATTAAAAGTATTAAATTTTTCCCCCTCGACCTATCATTCATAAAGTACACTGATTTCTACAAAAATATTTTCTTTTAATGAGAATGCGAAAGGCAAATTAATTTTTTTTAACTGCCAATTTACAATATTAAAATAAAATAATTAGTTATGACAAAGACAGTAATAATACTCTTAGTTCAAAATTCAAACATTTTAAATTTAAAACAAATGCCAAGATAGTAATTTAGGACAACTGTTTGTTGAAAATCTGGCATCGCTTTCCACTTACTAAATTATCAAAATCTGGAGAAATACATTGATTTGAAACAATCCTAATTGTACTTTGTAAATGTTCATTTGCAGCCGACTTCTTAGCTTGGATTTATTCATTTTAAAAGGGAAAATAACTGTTCTCAAATGTATGTACTTTCAAAAATCAATGGTACTTAAGCTGCGTTCATTTTGATTGTGGGATATTTATCACCTAAATACTCCGAGTAAAACTCTGGTAGGGACACTTTCATAAATATATCTTGAAGAATAAAATTACATTGAAAATCAATAAATTCAAGTTGCATTTCATTACCAAAATAACACAATTGCAAATTAAACAAGTTGGCCTCCCGTTAAATTCAATAAAAGAGTTCCCACACTTTGTTAAATACCCAAACTCCTTATCAATTTTTCTTTTAGTACCACACACATGTAAACACATCATGTTAACAATAAATAAACAAAAACAAGTCTGATATAATCTTGACTCGGAACGAATGGTTGTGAGAACAGAAGGTGCAGAGAGGCTGAAAGAATTTGTAGGGGAGAGTTTTGGAGGAGAAGGGGGGGGGGGGGAAGCTCCAAGAAATTAGGCAAAGTGCCAAATCCAATCCTAAAATCTATAACTGTGGGCCACATTCCTATTCAAATTTAGGTGCGGGCTGGTTTAAATACTTCCTCGGGCCATATGTTTGACACTCCTGCCTTATAATGTAACCTAAGACTAGGACAGGCACAACATCCAGTCCCCAGCCATTAATTCATCACTGTGAAAGGGTAAACCCACATTTCAACCATGCTACATGCTGGAATTCTTAGTTCAATAAACAAACACTCTACCGACTGAGCTAAAATATCGGAGTTTTAACTACTTTTCTTAATTTAATATTGTTAAATTAACACAATAGAAGTTCAAAAATCTAGATCAAGCTAACAGTCTGCATTGTTTCTGAATAATTATTCATAGTGTGATTGGAGATAATTTATATTACATTATTTGGGTAAATGTGTGTGTGTGGGTTATTTAAAGTTAAGTATGGCAAGGCAACCAAACACACAGGACCTCACACTCACACTTTGGATGACTCTGAGATCAACTTTTTTTAATGTCAATTCCAATTTCCTCTTTGTTAAAAAAACGCAACTTAAATGCAAGCTTAATTTAATCAGTGTATTTTTAAAAGGTATATTCTCACAACTTTAACACTGTGACATTGACAATGACACTAAAACAAGTTGTATTTATACATATTGCTTTTATTTTAAAACCTACAAAATATACTACACCCTTGATATGAAACAAAAAAAAAATCATGGTTGATGTGATTTAACTATTTGGGGAGGTGCATGGGGTGAAGTAAGGGACGGAGGATTGGCCACCTATGGGGAAATATTATCTCAACATGTTCTAAAAGTAGACCAAAATTCAGCTTTCCTCTAAATTGTGGTGCATCTCAACTATTTTCTCATTAATATACTGAATTATTATATGTAATAATGGAAAACAATTGATTTTGTAATAACGTTACTGATTGGAACTTTTAACTGAAGTAATACGGCGGAAACGTCTATTTGGGAACCAATTTATCACTTAACCCTTTCACTGTCATGTATGTTTTGCATTCACAAGCCCACTGTGTCAGGTTTTTTTAACTGAAAAAAGCAATTTTTGAAAAACAGTTGTTTTATCAAATATTTTAAACAAAATGTAATTAAAATTATGTAAAAAACAAATACAATTTCTGAAAAAATAATTCTTTCAAAAAATACATTTATATTCCCTAATTTTATCAAATGTTATAAAAAATATTGTAAAAAGTTTAATAAGGAGGTAATGTAACTTATTAAAAATTCATCAGTTTGTGATATTCTTTGAAACAGGGGACAACACACAGTCCAACATCACATTCTGTACACATATAACGTGATTCCTTTCTTTTCTTTTTTCTTTGTTTGGGAACACACCACACAAACACGAGCAGCATTCTTTTTCTTCTCTGTAGATGGAACCATGGCAGGAAATGTCGAGCAGTCAGTCTTGTTGGATTGTCTTGAGATGTTGATGGTCTTCCTCCCTTTGGTTCGGTTTGTGGAATCTCTGGATCAGCTGGTGGATAAGTTCCAAATGATAGTCTGCCAGTGAAGGTTTCTTTCCTGTTTTAGTCAGATACATGAAGTAAGAGTTCAAGAGGATAAGATCAATGAAGTGGAATGCCAATTTCTTGTACCATTTGATACTTTTCCTCATACAGTCTAATCTGCTCAACATCATGTCAGTCTGGTCTACAGATCCCATGCTTTCATTGTAAGCTAGAATACACTTAGGTTTTTGTATGGGTTGGTTAGTATTTCTGTCTGTCTTTGAAGTCTGTGTCATCTCATCAGGGTGCATCGTAGTCAGCATGCGAACTTCTCTGCGGTCCATCCACTTGAGCGCCATCATAGATCCATTGTGGTATGATTCTCTCTCACCTCTTTTTAATTTCTTGTTTAGTGGAGCCATTCCCTTTCTGTTTTGTTTCACTGTGCCACAGGCATTAGTTTGATGTTTGTGAAGAAAGTCAAAGAGACAGGGGCTGGTATACCAATTATCCACAAACAAAAAATGTCCCTTATCAAGGTATGGTTCAATAAGGGTTGTGACAACTGCACCAGACATTCCTAATGAAAACTTATCCTCGATATCTGTTCCTTGCCCAACATAACAATAAAATCCAATATGAAACCAGTTTCAACATCACAAAGAACAAAAAGTTTTATTCCAAATCTATGTCGCTTGCTTGGAATGAACTGTTTGAAACCTAGGCGACCTTTGAAAGGGACAAGTGATTCATCAATACATAGGCTCTGGAAAGGCTGCAGTGTTTCTTTGAACACAGTCCTAAGATGATCTATTACGGGTTTCAATTTGTAAAGTTTATCATTGCTGTCTGCAGGGGTGAGACTGGAGAAATGAAGCATACTTAGAAGAATTAGGTACCTGTTTACAGCCATAATTTGAGAAAAAATTGGGGTGTGAATCAAGGATTTTGTGCACCAATATTCAGAAATTTTCAACTTTTTTACTCTTGTCATCAACATGGTAAGGGCAAAGAACACATACATTTCATCTATATTAGTGTCTTGCCACTTGTGAAGTCTACTGTTTGAAGAAATTGGGGAAACAGTCAAAACCTTCTGATAATATTCATTAGTAGCGTTGACAAACGTCTGAACCAAGGCAGGAGTGAGAAAAACAAGAAAAAATCAATTTCAAGGGAATCATCATTTAGTGAATCATTTGTAAATCCAGAATTAGATGCACAGAAGTTGTGTAAAATAGGTTTAAATTGCCCAGAAATCCAAGTAAATAAAGGAGACTTATCTTTTTTTTTCCGTTTAGCAGGTGCCAGTTGATTGCTGACATCATCTTGTACTTCAAAGGGTTCCCTGACACTATCACTGTCACCTTCTTCTGATATATCACCTACGGAATATTCAGATTCATTTTCATCATCAAAAGAGTCATTTTCCGAGTCACTGTCCACTATAAATCCTTCAATTTCGTCATCCCGCAACTTTGTTTGTTTTCCTCGCCACGCCATCTTGACAGTAGTAAGTGAGCTCAGGAAAGTAGATAATTCACTTGTAATTATAAACTTAAAAACTATAGATGAACCTTGGAAAAAGTGCAGTATTTTTTCTTTACAGCCTCTTTGCACTTTTGCGCGCGCAATTCAATTAGCTCTAATGCTCCACGTATATGTACGGGTTTGACAAAGTGAGCCCTGCACAAAAACGTATATTTACGGAGGGTTTGGTTACAGTGAAAAGGTTAATCCTGGGTACCTTTATTTAGCCTTTGTTTTAAAAATTAATTTAACTAGGAACTAACATTTTTGTGTTGACTTATAAATAATATAAATAACAATAATAAAACAGAAATTACTTCATTGCTTTGATAGTATCAAAACTATCAAGGAGGGAAAAATATTTTAGTGCATAAATTATCAACGTATGTTTCTAAGAATTTTGCTATCAAAATGGTGTTAATATTTTGTTTAGCTTGTGAGGAGGTTAAGAATTAGTCATTCAAGATTAAGATTGGTTCTTTTATTCTCACAAAGTTTTGTATATCCTAGACTTACTACTTCACCTCTAAATTAGAGTTAACACACTGTGACTCTTAATAACAGAATTATTATAAAAAATACCAAAACTAACTATTGCATTTTATTTATTATATTACTGTTTGGGTTATAAGCTTGTGTACTAATTATGCTAATGTTTTTAAGGATGAGGAAGGTTATATTTATAGGAAGTGTAACCGCATGTGTGTGTGTAGGAAGAGTGGAAAATGATTTAGGAAAAACCACCCTCTGTACACCTGACTGAGATTCAAACTCTGATCTCACTGTCATCAGCAGTCTAGGCTTCTGCAAGAATAACACCTTAGACCACGTGGCCACCAAAGTTGGTGTATTATATGTTGATTGTTATATTGTTTGCTGTATCAGGTGTGAAGTTGCGGTTGGGAAAGCCATAGACAAACAGGATGGAATCGACACTTCAGGTTTCTACATAGAGATGGGCACTGCCCAGTTTGGTGCATGGGCTTCTTGGGCTTGTTGGGTGGGTTTGACAGTATTTGCAATCCTCAAGTTGTGCCGCTACCATCAACTGGAGAACATGAGGGTCAGCATGTACCGAGAGAGACAGCGACTTATCAATGGACAAGTGGTTCAGGAGCAAGCGAACAAACCTGAGGAACCTTCACATAGTCGTAGTGACATGTACAACTACCCTCAGGCAGTCTGAGCTCAACTTGTATTCATAGTTACATTTTATTATGTCAATTAGTGTCATAAACAATTTCCTACTGACAGGGACTTGATTAGATAATTTATTATCATCTGCTGGTTCCATTAGCAAGTTAATTTTCATGTCAGATTGTGTTCACACTGTTATAGTAAAGGGTTACGCTAAATAATATTTTATATCCTAAGATTGTGTACAATAGCAGTAAGTAGACTAACTTGAACTTTTCCAATTGCAGCTTTGTCTTTTGGAATATACTAGCTAGTTTATTTATACATTGAGTATAATCATGAACACCATTAAGGTATTATCATTGGTGGTAATTGAATGAATTTAACTAAAATTGTAATCATAATTTGTAGAATTTGGTTAAACTGTTTTTGAAGTGATAATTGAGCTAAGTTACTTCTCTGATTCTATTGTACCTTAATATCTCTAGAGTGCTCTGCTTGTCTAAACAAACCATTGCATTGTGATACACAACTTTTAAACACGCGCCCTCCCCCCCCCCCCCCTCCGTTGGAAAATGAAGAGGCAAGTTAATTGTATCTCTTCTTTTTTAAGTAAAGTCAAATTTTTTAACAGCTAGAAAAGTTACTGAATCAATGTTCTTAAAATTATCCACCAAGTTATGTGGTCTACAGCGCCTGTCACTTCTGAGCTATTATCAATAACAATAACTGATAAAATAGTAAATTGTTACCACTTATAGTCACCGAAAAGGTTTGTATTTATTAAAAGACTCTTCCTATTAAAATTGTACTTTACTTATAAACATTACAGTTTATAAAACCCACTGATGAAATTATGATATTAATTTGAGAATATTTAATTACCATTTTATAAAGTGATTATGAAGTTTCATTTTAAAGTAAACTGTTACACCACTTTGTAGCTAAGCTTCACTTCTCAAACATTTTGTTAGTAAGAAGGAACAACTTCACAATGAGTAAATAGGTTAATGTGGGGATTACTTGAGAAGGGGGTTCTTTACAGTACTGCCAACATTTTTGTTTATTTCCCTTCATGTGTGCTTTTGTAACTGAAATAATCACAAGGCCAGCCAGACAATTTAAATTTAATGGTCCATTAATAGCTAGTAATTAAAACTTTAATAATCTACTAGTCCTTGTGCAGTTTATATCACCATTCTAAATTAGCATTATTAGAGAACACACATTTATCCTGGGACATCTGAAGACAAACGTAAAATATATTATGCTCATATTGAAACATAGTGACAAATTTATAAAATATTGTAATCTTTTTCTATTGATTCTTTCAAAGCTTCTCTCAAAAGAAATTTTGAATCTCTAATGAAATAAAAAGTAATAAGACATCCTACCAACCTTGTAAACAAAACCTCCCAAGAAATGATTGAAATTATATTAAAAAAAAAAATTCAGACTTTGTATCAAAGGCTTTAAATTCCTCATTCATTTTATCACCACTGTTATGTGTATTTCAAGAACAGGTTGTAAATTGTGAATATCATTATATAAACACAATGATTTTTTCTTTGTGCACAGTTATACAGAGTGTTTCCTGATTGAACGGCTAAACTTTTGGAAGTGGTAGCGGATCAAAAATTATTCAATGTCTTTTGAAGATTTGCTTGTTTTAGCTTCTTTTTCGCATAAACAGCAAAGAAACCAAATAAAAACATGTTTTTCTGCAAAGGTCCTTGGCAATGGCTTAATGTTAATTTTCCAGGAAGATGGATCAGTTGTGCTGGACCTGTTTCTTGGCTTCTACATACATCTGATTTAATGTCACTAGATTTTGTGTTCCTTATAAGGATTTGGACGAGAACTTAGCACAGTTTGTGGTGGACTTAAAGATGCAGACATTTTGTAAGCTGTTATGAACAATATGAAGAAGGGGAACAGATAGAACTTATAAAGAAGCCAATCCCAAAATATAAACAGGCCATGGACCACATCAAATAGTTGGGACGGTTTGTTGAGAGACAACATAATGTAATCCCCTCTTTTTCCAAGTGCTCAATAAACTAGAAGAGTTTACTCCAACTCAGAGTATTAACTTCAAAAAAGAATTGATCTATAGCATTTTTGATAAATTGTAAATACAGTACTCTACTATACATATTGCAATGGAAACTAAGAATAAAATTATATGTATACGTATATGGTATACACTAGTGTATTTTACTTATATCATTAATTCAATGAAGTTATTTTTTTAGCCCAAATAAAATTTATCTAATTTCAATTTTTTGATAGTTAGAGTTTTTCTAGTGGTCTCTTTAGCTTTGACTGTATAGGTCAAACCAAGTGTTTCATTGAATTGGTTTCCTGTATTCGACTTTAGAAACTAGTATAATCAAGTACAGTGAAACAATTTTACTAGGGCTAAAAAACAATTTAACTGATCTCGATTTGACTTATCAAGTGAAGACTGCAAAAAGCACACTTCTGAACCACGCCTAGTTTGAGCATAATTTAATATAGCCTCGATAGTTGCAGAGAGATGACCACTTCTTATATTTGTTGCCAAAGTTTTTAGAACAGTTTCATTTTGTTTGAATTTTTACAAAGACAAAGTTGGTACTAGCACACAAGGTCAACTTGTTTATAAACAAAAAAAAAAATCTTGGAGTTTTTTTTACATAACATTACCTTACTCTGAAACTAAAATTTAAACATTTAATTTCATTTATAGGTCTAATCACTAAACCAAAAAGATGTTTCTGAAATAAATAACTGGATGAAGGACCGACCCCATGCATCTTCAAACCACAACATCACACATCATGACTAAACAATAGAAGGTCCTGACAGACTTGTATTCAATGTGCTATTGGTCAGTGTTCATTTTTAACAATTAGTCAAGCAGAGTGCCAAATTTATATCATGATTATTTTGAAACATTTTCAAATTATTCATATAATTATAATATTTTGAAAAGTCTTAAAAAACTCAAGTACATCTATACTTCTATAATACAATAGCTAGAAACTAGGAAAAATCTGAATATGTTGGCATCTCTGATTATCTGTAACCACACCCCCAATAATGGTCCTATGGTCTCTGGTGTCAGTTCACTATAGTGTACTACTCTTGATAAAATCAACTGTTTTTCATCTAAGACTTGCATCTTCTTCCTTACCAGGCTGTACTAGCCAAATCCCAATTATACTCTATTCACGGTAGGAATTACTCTCTGAAAGGTCTTTTTTCCTACCAATATCCTACTATATAATAGATTTATGGTAGGGAAAAAGGTCTTTCAGAAGTCAATTCCTACCGTGAACAGACATTACACTAACATTATGTCTCAACTATCATTTTATTAGATAGTTTGGGAATTCAAATGTAATTTTGTTTTATTGTTTTGTTTATAAATATTGGATGATGCACAGAGAGTTGATAAATTATCACAGATACCATAATTATGGTTTAAATTAGGAGGGATAGCCAGCACACTTACCTTGGTGATACTGGAGTAGAAATTGTTTAGATAGAACACTAAAAACACACACACATTTTTTAGTGTTCTATCTAAACAATTTCTACTCCAGTATCACCAAGGTAAGTGTGCTGGCTATCCCTCCTAATTTAAACCGTGATTTAGCCTAGTACTCTGTTCCAAATAAGATACCATAAATTGTAAGTACAACTTGGTAATCATATAATTTACAGGTTTTGTCCCTATTGACCATATTTCTGGACAATAAATAGTCATCAATTTAATATTAAACTCATCGGTGCCTACCATACAATATTGTTTGCAATTTATATTAAAATCTAACCACTTTTACAATTTTATGGTAGGTATTGCTAACTTATTTTATGATTTGTACAAAATAACTATTTATATAAATAATATATGAAAGATTGGTAGCAAACAATTTTTTATTATAAGCTACCTGTACCATAGTTTCATTGGGGTTTTGTAGACATATTTGATAAAATATTGTTTCATAACAAGTAATCACATTAAGCTAACTCATTTGCTTAACTTTACTTAATTGCAATGCTATGTCATATCTCCAAATTTTATAAAATTTATTTTTGTTTATTTAAGATCAGAAAAGTGAATAAATACAAAATAAATCACTCAAGTAAACAATTAAATTTACATAGTATTGTATTAAAATATATATTAAATGTTTTTATTACATAAGAATTCAAACTAAAATGTGTGTTTGGCTAGTGGAATTGTTATTTGTCAATATAAATTTGCCAAATCTTTACTAAATTCTCAAAAATGATATTTAAATGTGATTATTTTAATTGAATGAATTGGATTTAAAATCTTGCTTTGTTAAAAGTGGGTTCAACTTGATTTCAAACATATCTAATATAAATATTGTGTTTATAGTGAGATTATTAATTTGTATATAGTGTTAATAAGTTTTGAGACCTCTTTATAGTAGAGTAATTAAATGATGTCTCTGTGTCAAGCTTAAAATCATTTAAACAAGCTGGTTATAAACATTTTGAGTTTGACTCTTGATACTAAAAAATATTGAAAATGATTATCATAAATTATTTATTCCATGAAATAATAAAACATTGTAATATATTTCAACAGAAGATGTTTGTGTACATAAACTTTATTGGCTCATTTTGTGTAACTTATTATTGTTATTACAACTATTATTTTTCATATTTAGATAATGCACTCATTACCAAATACAAACAAATTCTCTTGTTGAAAGCAATCTGTACTAGCTAGGGCAGTGTTGCTACAATTCTGCCAGACAAGGTACTTGATGTTAGTGTGGGTTTTAAAAACAAGGTTATTATTATTGTGTTATAATCAGTTGGCCACAAACTCCCAGTTTAATTTCTGGTTTGCCTGGCAAAAAAAAAAAAAATCCTATTTTTAAAAGGCTTTTCTTGCGGTTATGACACTTTTAACTAATGATTCTTAGTTAAAATGTTTTGTAAAAGGTTTGTTGAACACACCACCAAATTTTAGTACTTGAGCAAATATTGTTAATAGGTATTTTTAATCAATGCCTAATCAATGCCTAGGTTAGTAGACTATTGGAGTAATAGACAATTAATACCACCTACAACCCCAATTATGTCTTAAAACACTTTAACATAAAGATAGGTCATTATTTAAAAAAATTCTAACCATCTGTTGGGAGCTACTTTTTTGTGAGCCACTAAAAGAAAGTTGTACAGGGGAATACATATTCTCAACAGTAAATAATTTCTTTGTTACAAACAATATTTTTTTATGGGAAAACTGTTTTAAATATAACTAGTGATGGAGCAGTTGCTTTAACTGGAGGAAAACATAAAAGGATTCTGTAACTGAACTAGCACCACATGTGAAATGTATTATTTTATTATTTAGCACCGTCTCTTACTACCCGTTC
>JBCFYV010000913.1:0-63605 GCA_039000515.1 Timema cristinae | reverse complement strand
TATTTATCACAAGAAATACCTATATTTTCTTTATGGAATCATTCTTCAAAGCTCCAAAGCATCTCACATCCTTTTGCCCATTATTTACGCCTTTCTTGCATCCAACAAATAACAATTAACTCACTGTCCACCATTTTTTTTACTCGTATTGCCTACAGGATTAATTAAAAACAATTAACTTGAGTTATATAGTTTACTAGAGACAATGTATTCTAGCTCTCCTGTAAAGTTATTAGTTTCAGTGATGGCTGGTTTTGAAACTATAAGACTCAGTTGTTGTTAATATTTAATAACATGACTGGCCCTCAAACATGATGAAAATTAAGGTAAAGAGATTAACACCATGTAACTTTCAGAACTTGTAGTACATATTATTTTATTATGACCAGCTTAGAATTTATTTTCTACGGGCAAATATACATTAAAACTACAGTAATTAGGTAGATTCTTTGAATGCATAGCTATACCGAGAAGACGCAAGCCAGCTAATAAAAAAATTTAATGTAAGTATCTCCCAGCCAGGATTGCTGGTATTTTCCCTCCTTGTTAATATATGTCTAGTTTCAACAATGTTCACAAAATGTACTTCCTCAACAGGTAGAGTACCTAAGAGGCTACGTTTACTGGATAGCAATAGGAATGGATAGAGATGATCACAAACTACAATCTCACCGCTAGACAATACCAATACGTCAGTCAAAATAGCGTTGCTTATTATCCTTCATTCTATAAAAGTTTGGCTATATGAATTGTATGTATACCTGAGAAGCAAGGGTTCTCCTCGCAGGTGGTGCCTGGAGTGCAGGTGCGACCATCACCAACATAACCTCGAGGGCAGTGTCCACAACGAACCCCCTCTCTTGTATCCTGACATGCCACCCCTGGAAACATGGGGGTGGGTTACTCTGGCAGGACTCGCGCCTTACACCTAACAGACAAAACATAAGAGCGGCTTAATGTTACTTGATTTACAAATTCACCGAAAAATTAGCGCAGACCAGAAACGGGGTCACGTGACGCGCTCTAAGCCAATCACCAGATATCCGTCTTATCGGTTCGAGCAGTTCTGCTGATGTTCAACTCATCTCTACTTCATCCGTTCTCCCCAAGATGTTCGATACAAGAGAACCAATCAAATCTCAGAATAAACCATCTTAAACCAATACGCGTGCGCATTTGACAACGCATGCACCTTACAGCCAGAAGTTAACAGACAGCTTCACTGACCTTTGTGAGTATATTTGAAATAACTCGGTAATGTAAAGCATTTATCGATGTATTGGATTGTGCCACGATACAGTGCTATAATTTGAAAACATCGATTTGGAGAGTGATCTAAATGTATATTTATCACCTAGAAAATAAAATATTTTTATAATCAGCTGTTTTAAGTTAGCGTTGCAATGCATCATGAGTCAACTTAAATTGTGTGAGTTACTGCGCATATTCTGATTTCTATTTTAGGTTAACGTGTGAATCAATCTTTACTGGGAGAAAATGAGGAAATGATTGGTGCTGGTATTAGAAAACAGGGAGGAGGTTAGGTTTGTTAAAATTGCAGATACCATGTGTTGGCACTAGAGTACACTATAGAATTAAATAAACTAAAGGTAGAATTAAATAAGGAAAATAAAAATAAAAATAAAGGACTTTTATTCACGACTATCACTACTAATAGTACTTGATACTGATTGAAGATGCCGACTAGAATGGTCGGGATTCATTCCCGACAGCCTATACTCGGAATATCCTTATTCGAAAATATTTTCAGGTAAAACTCTTCAAAAATTATCCCAACCATCCTTTTCCCAATATTTATATGTATTACATAGCTTGGTTTCCAACAAGCAGCACCACCAAACAAACTATTCAAGTAAGAAATCAAGAGACAGTATTGAAATAATTATCAGCTATCACTCACCACTGCATAAATCACATTGCTCCAGGAGTTGGCGCAAATGATGGATTTCAGTCCTCTGAAACAAACCAAAATCATTCAGACTTATAGTGCATATTTGACCACAGTTTCAGCTAATAGCTTTTGGCTATGTAATATATTACAAATGTTTTATAAGTCAACATATGAGAAAAGGTTTAATTTCATTTTTTAAAAAGTGTCCTAACATCTCGCCTATCTCCTTGGTATACGTTAACTTAATATAGATTTTAAATGTAAAAATAGAGCTATACATTTAGAAGGAACTTTAACGCATTCAAATGTTATTATTGTCACTACCTTGAGCTATGTGGTATGTTTAGTTTGACTTGAATAATTTTACTGGACCTACGTGAATGAAAGCACTGGCTTATCAAACTTAATGTTATGCACTGGGAAACATTAAGGAGGAATGCTGACTACTCACAACAAACTTGCACTTCTAGTGGAGTAACAAGGCCAGATTGGGATATAAAAGTCTCTGTTTTATTGACACTGGGGCTGGCATATATATAGGAGGGAGTTCCTCTGCCCAACGCCTGACCATAGCAGACTAGTAGCTTCAAATCATCAGTAGTACTAGTATTAGAGGCTGAGCGACGAGCCCAGGGTCACCAATTTAAGTTCTGCAGGGGGCCATGAGCTCGGTCAGTCACAATATCAGTCTAAGTTCTCACGACTAAGACAGTTATTCCACGAGCGCTAATGTCCAAGTTATTATATTTATTTTATATCGCATTTAACATAACATTTTATAATTCCTCTTAGTTCCACTATTTCACTAAAATTTGAAACCTATAGTATCATTTCGAGCACAACCAACTACGTTGCCACCGACCCTACACTTCTCCGCGAGCTAGCTTGACAGATTAGGCCCACGGAAAGGGGGGGGGGGGCGACATTATTGCTATTTTTTCTAAAGTAAGGTTCGTTGTTCTACACACACTATTAAAAGTTATCATTTTATGGCCTAGCACAAATATGTTGTGGTAAGATTTACTATCGATAGATTGCTATTGAGCTATGCATAATTACATTTATTATTATTTTTTGTGTTGGATACGTTACAATAGAATTTGAAATAGTTTGTTAATATAATTTGAAATAGTTTGTTCTTTGCAAGGGTAAACTTAAATAATTCAAAGTAGCAAATATGTTGAAGTAAAAGCTAGTAGCCAAATGGGGATTTTACAGCTAACCCGGGCTTAGCTTAGTTATTTTATTATCGATATCTTTTGTTTAGGTTATGTAGATTCATAGAATTTTGGGTACCCCTTGAATATCTTTGGGTGAATTTTAGAATTATAGATGGTGGCCAACAATTCACATTAAATTACAAGTGTCATGACTGATGGTGTTTATTTTGTGTTATATGTTTAGTTCTAGCCAAATTTAATCAATATCATTTATAAACATCTTAATTTAGTATTTATTATGAATAGGTTTATTTTTAAATGATCGAGCAGCCGTTTTGAATTTTGTTATTTAAAAAAATAAACATCTGTCAATTTGAATCTTGTTTTACAACTTTTCATTTATGTTATTTACATATTAGAAACTTACAAAAATTAAAATCAAAGAAAATACTATCTTACTTAGGTCATTTTTTATCAGTCAAGGTAAAAAAATCTCGTAATCAAATATCATAAACCATAGTGGTTGGAATCTTGATTATTTCTACTTCTTCATTGTTCTCATCTTCTGGCTATACTTTGTTATTTGTATTTAAACAACCATTGTTGGTACAGTTACAAACCATTGTACAGGATAAGCTTGCGTTCACACAGCCACACCTTTTTTGGAACGAGGCATTTCACTTTCACATGAGCATTTAGGCCTAGTTAGCTCTAAGATCTCGACAGGAGCTAGAGTGACATAATATTCTACGACACCAGTTTGTAGAAGAAGTTTGGAAATATTTTCTCTGTAGTACCCAAACTGTTGAAGATTAAAGGCATATGGGAGTAAAGTGTTTTTAGGAGTTTCAGGGCAGAAAAGAAGTGGGGTGAGGTGGCTTCTTATGGCCCCCGCTTATGCACACATAGGATTTTCAGGGCAGAGGCAGTGGGTGGAGGAGGTGTGAGGGGGGAAGATCCTGGAGACGGAGGTGGGTGCGTGGATGGTTCAGAGGAAGTCTCCCCGGGGGGGGGGGGGGAAGATCCTGGAGACGGAGGTGGGTGCGGGGATGGTTCAGAGGAAGTCTCCCCTTTCCCGCGGCGCGGATGTGTGTTCTATCTTTCTGTCTCTCTGTCTCTCTCTCTCTCATCTGGAAGGAAAATCAACTTTCAGGGCACTAAGGGAAGTTCTCATTTCTCTCTCTCATCAACTATCAGGGTGTTGGTTCCCCCCCTCACCCCTTTCCTACAACGTGGACTCGCTGCCGCGGGGCTCTATGTCTCTCCCTTTCCCCCCTTCTCTCTATCTCTCCCTCTCATCCTTCCCTCGAACAGTTTTTTTAGACCAGGCTGGAAACATACATATCTAAATGATCTTTTTTTTTTGCTCTGAATGAAACATACATACCCCTCTTATTATAAAAGGCCTTAACCTTAAATGAATACTCTCTTATTTATATGATCAAGGACTTAAATAAATATTACAACTTTTTTATTTAGCGAGTATATTCTTAAGATTATGATGATACATACATATATAAATTCTCTTTCTCTCATAGTCTTTCACTCGATGCATTCAAAAAAATCTCTTTCTCTAAAGTCTTGTCTAAACGCTTCACCACATGAACAGTTCGTACTCGCCTTCACCTAGATATATCAGTCCTCTCTGTGAGATTATGATGATACATACATATATAAATTCTCTTTCTCTCATAGTCTTTCACTCGATGCATACAAAAAATCTCTTTCTCTAAACATGTACATAAATCATAGAACACTTCACCACTTAAAGAGTTCGTACTCGCCTTCACCCCGATATATCAGTCCTCTCTGTGAAGCGTTAAAACGACTCCTGTAGCGCGCACCAAAGTTTTTACCCGGAAGATGCACTTTACCCACATAGTCTAGCGTTATGATGTTCGATTCGTCTTCATCCTCGCTGACCTCTTCGTCCCCTTCTAGACGACGGACGTTGTACGTTCGATACTTTTCAAGTTCGGAGATGTGCTTGACCCGATCGAGTTCCTTGCGCTCGATTCGATCCAACTCGACGCACAAAGCGTTTTCCTCCTCCGGCGACATCTCCTCGGGCCAAGCTGTAGAACTACGTTCACCGGACCGACTCGATTCCCGGAGAATTTGCGGATCGTCTCCTTCCTTGAGATTGTAGACCGGGCAAGCGCTAGAACCGCGTTCGACAGACTGACTCGATTCCCACATTCCGGGATTATGGCATCCGAGCCAGTGCACGGAAGAATCGCAGCACTCGCTGTAACCTTTGTCGGTCCGCGTGATGTGGTATTCTAAACCACCGTTCGAGATCTTAATATCGTTCATGTCCTCCAGACGGTAACCCAACTGACTAAACATGTCGAATGAGATACGTCTCCCCGCCTCGCATCCACTTTATACGCTCAGGATGGAGGGAGGAACGCCTCCTCCCCTCCTTCTACACTATATTCTTCACTTCGATCCACGAATTGTGTGACGAGTTGAACCCTAACCATTTGACGTATACTCTATTTCCAGAAAGTCTGATTATCTTCTCTACGAGGTAAACATCCGGATACGAAGTCTTTCTAAGTTCCTTTGCGTAGAAACCTCCCGTGATAGGATTACCTTTCATATCTTCGAGTAGGAAGGTCCTGGGATTAGTCTCGACCATCTTACGTATTTTAAACAGTTCAGTCGACCAGTTCGCGGTATAACCCTTTTCTAAAACATCCTTATACTTGCTGATACGAACTATATCACCCACTTTAAAAATGTTCGGTGTGGAATCTGACATCTTGAAACGTTTATAGACCGTATGTAAAAGTCTATCGTCCTTGACGTCTATAGGTCTCATCTTTATGGTCGAGTGTACCGTACGGTAGTATTCGTCCAGTAAGGAATCGATCATATCGATCCATCGATACGATCCTTTAGCCGTGAGCCTCCTCCACATCATGTTCTTGAGAGTACGATTGAATCGTTCCACGACGCCAGCCTTGACGTTGCTGTATGTAGAATAATGATTGATCCTCTTTCTCTTCATGAGTGTTTTGAATTCCGGGTTGTAAGACTCTGTACCATTATCCGTTTGGAGATGACGTACGCGAGGTAAACCCACCTTGTCGAGGAGGAGAGCCATTGCGGCGCTGACGTTCTTACCCGTCTTAGTCTTGACGCGTGCGGCCCAAGCCCTCTTGGAATACACGTCGATGAGGGTGAGAAGGTACTTGAAGCCCTTATTCGATCCTGAGTAGGGTATCATCTCCACCAGATCGGCCTGAAGGAGCTCGTTCAAGCCTCGTACGCTAACGTGAATTCGAGGAAATCGTCGTCTTGCAGGACGATGAAGTTCACGCGCAAACTCCCACTTGACGCCGGACATGATTGTGATAAAATACCGAAGAGATGAACGTCTTTATACGATGATTCCCGCCTCGCGTAATTCCTCAATGATAGAAACGATCTCGTTATGGTGAGCGGAATGACCGGCCTCGGTAGATGCGTGTAAGAGTCGTAATCGGTCAACCAATTCGTTAGGATCGTCCCAATAGGTATAATCGACCCCTCTTCCTGTCGCCATCTTGTATAAACCCTCACTCTCAAGCTCCTCTTCAAACATAGGTTTGATGATTAACGAATACTTTATCCGGCTCGCATCTTGATACGAGCGTACGGTTCGTTTCTCAACCGATGCGCGTTCGTTTCTTCGAGCATAGACTTGTATACTTTCAGATCGTCCTTAGTATAATGGGCGGGTGCTCTTCTGAAGAGTAATTCTAATTGTCCTCGAGTATATGGTATCGTCTTATTGTTAAGGAGTATTGTTCCATCTCTTCCGTTGAATACGATACGGCTATCTCCGAGCTTGGTAGAGTCGCCTTCATGACGGACTCCGTAGGTCTTATCGGAATGTGCGTGAGATGAATAAAGATAAGTATCCAATAGATGGTTGTTTTGCAATCTCTCAGGTGAGGCTTCCGTCTCCTCAGGTTCGGCGAGCGCCTTCACCATCTTGTTTAGAGGATCCGTGATAGGTTTGAACGTTTCATTCGCGACGTGCTCAGACTCGTGCCGGGCATCACGTAGTTGCTTATACTTTCGTTTAATAATCTTACTCGCTTTTAAAATATCCTCCGCGACGTTCGTCGACATGATGTGAGGTGCGAATGTCTCTTACCGTGAAGAAACGGTTCATTATATCTAAACGTAAGTAAAACCTAATTCTACGTGTAAAATCTGGGACGTCGTCGGGCGTTTTTCTATCATGAAAGATATAGAGTCATCATTGGATACCTCGAAAGGTGGATCGTCGATAATTTTAAGATTCAACAAGCAAATAATATCTTTCAAGTTCATGACCATCGTTGAAACGATGCCCGCCCTCTTGAACTTATAACCGCGTTCAACCGTTAGAGCCAATTCGAAATGTCTCGCATCCTTCCGCATAGGTTTCGAATCCAAGTAGATGTAGATGAAACTACGATTAACTGTAGAGTCTACGTAAGCTTTAGGCACGGCGTTTGAAGGCGATGTGGGCATACCTATATTCCGCAAAACTAGGCCACCCGCATCGTAAAGTCGATCGGTATCTGTCCCCTTTACGTATAGTATCGCTATCAAATCGTTGTAAATGGTTCGTTGTATCACAAAAGTCTCCTCTAGGCTTAGCAGCTTCGAACTTAAAGCGTCAAGCGTCGTTTTATTTTCGTCGAGACGATCTTGGGCCAGTTTCCGCACCTCCTCCATCCTCTTCTCAAAGCCGGCATATTTTATTCGATCCTTCTCCAAATCCTCGATCAACGATTCCATCTGTTCTTTGATGACATCTTTGGCGGCGTTGAGGGCAACTATCTGTTCGTTACTATGTCTCGCATCCATCCTATCGACGTAATACTTGTTACAGACATCCTTGGATGCGATAGGCGTCTAGACGTTGACGATCCTCTTCGATCTGGCGTTGTAATAACCTTGAGAATTTAGTGTCAGATTTCCTTCCGTCTCGACACTTGTCAATCGTGTAAGATAAAGGAATCGAACCCGTAGCGATATCGTCCTTTATCAATCTCATGATCTTTGCTCACCACCAGAAAATCGTACTGTTGTTTTTTCCAGCACAGTGAGCACACCTCCTTAAATTTTAGGAATGTTATATCTGTGTTCACGTGATCGTCGTAGACGTGTCTCAGATTCGTATCGTCCATCCTGAATAGAATGAGAAGATTTGCATTATCTCTCAAAATCTGTTTCGGAATGCGCGAGTACGTCTGACAGAGATAGAAACAGTCTATAAACTTATGTCTACCCATACTAAAACAAGCCTGTACATTAAACTGTTTGTCGCAAGCGACGTCGTCGCAAATGAATACTGAGTCGGGTTCGGCCTCGGACGGAGGGATAATTTCCGCGTTGTCAGAATACGGGAAATAGCCCATACCTTCTACGAGCGAGAGAACCTTTGATAAACGTTGATACTTGGGCTGGTACAACGATTTAGAGTAAACGTACACGTTCTTGAAGCGAAGGCCGTTAGGTTCCTCCAACAGACTGATCATGGCGTTGGTTTTACCTCAATTCGAAGGTCCGCAGATGATGCAGCGGATAGTATCAGGTAACAACGTACCATGTCTATGAGGTAAAGCTCCACCCTCATCGTGATTGTTGTTGTGAACAGTTAAAGAATCTGTCTGTTTCTCGAGCCGCATGTTGAATACTACTTCATCTATATAATGCGCGCACCTATATAAATGCTAATCAGTACGTGTCATGAGACGAAGAAGAGGGGGAGGATTGTTGGATAAGATAATCAATAATCTACCGTTTGAAGCGCATATACCTGGATACCAGTACTGCGGACCGGGGACAAAGTTGGAAAAACGATTGAAACGGGGTGATCCTGGAATAAACGAGTTAGACCGACACTGTAAAAAACACGATATCGCCTACTCCAAGGTAAAGGATCTTGCAGGATGTCATACGGCAGATCGTGAACTTATCGAGAAATCGTGGAAAAGATTACTCGCGCCTGACTCAAAGTTGGGTGAGAAAGCCGCTGCGTGAGCGATCACCAACGCGATGAAAGCTAAAGTCAAGAAGGGTTCAGGTCTAAAGAAGAAGAAGAAAACTCAGCGTCGTCAGCGGAGAGCTACTACTACTACTACTACTACTAGATGCCGTAAGAAGAACGGTGGAATTCTACCTATAATACCTTTGATCGCAGCGCTTGGAGCCGTCACCGGAGGAGCTGCGAGAATCACGAAGGCGGTACAAAGTGCTAAGGCAAATACGAAACAATTGAATGAGGCTCAGAGACATAAACGTACGCTCGAAGCTATCGCCATGGGGAAAGGCATGTATCTACGGCCTTACCCGAAAATAAAATGACTACCTAAACGTGCCCTTACTGAAACGGATCTGCGCAAGTACGCCGCCGAGTTAAAAATCCCCTTCTTTAGAGGAGTATTTGCGAGAGACGCTTTACCTAGCGGTCCTCCTTGGAAGATAGAGTGCGCCATCATCAATCTTGATGATGATGGCGGTAAGGGTACGCATTGGGTGGCGTATAAGAAAAAAGCTGAACGGGCCGATTATTTCGATAGTTTCGGTGATCTAAGGCCACCGCTCTAACTTGTTCGTTATCTTGGAGGAATACCCATCACCTATAATCATACTCGGTATCAAGAGTACGGTACCGTTTTATGCGGTCATCTTTGTTTAGCCTTCCTTAAATACTCGCGTTGACGTTCGAACTTAGTAAATATGTCTATGACGCTTACACTGACGGGTCAGAGTTCGAATGTGACAGAGAACTACTTCCCGCATATCCTGCTCGGAGAAGAGAATCGTGAAGAAGAATGGTTCATCGGACTGATCAATCTGGCCACGTTCAATTCCATACCGAACATCGACGAACGTAATAATAAATTTTATTGCGACGGTAAAGAGTATACAGTCCCTCCGGGCACCTATGAATTTGAGGCGTTGGATCGATTCTTGCGAAGGGAAGTCCCGAGTAACGTAAAGCTCTCGATTATCGGTGATCCTAGCACTTTAAAGAGCTATATAACTTGCAATAAACCTATCGACTTTACCCGACCTGGCACGTTTGCATCCTTGCTAGGGTTCGACTCGGTCATACTTCCTGCAGGGAAGACGCACATATCTACCAATTCCGTGAATATTCTTCACGTGAACGTGATCCGCGTAGAATGTAGTCTCGCTAGCGGAGCTTACATCAACGGAGAACCGAGTCATACCTTGCACGAGTTCAGCATGACCGTCCCGCCGGGCTATAAGATAGTGGAACCTCCTAACAATATCATTTACCTTCCGGTAATGAAGCGAGTAATAGAGTCTATCGCGGTACGACTTGTTGACGAACGAGGTGATATCATCAACTTTAGAGACGCTACGATATCGCTACGTCTGCATCTGAAACGAGTCGGTGGAAATGGGACTTGTACTAGATTAAAAGAGATGACGAAATCTTCCTCGAAACATTGAGAGAAGGACAGTGAAAGTGTTAACACCTGCCAATAAACTCTATTTAAGACGTCTAGGCTACTCGTTACTAAAATAATGGATGACGTCGCAGATATTCTGAACATTGGAGAGTCTGCAGCTTTCGATACGGCCTTGAGCAGTTTCCAGTATCATTCCTACGCCTCGTATATTCCCCGCCCGTTAACTAACGGGAACGAGCTTAGGATATCTATTCAACAAGAAGGGTTATACACACTACCACACCGCTCTCTGCTACATATCAAAGGACGACTACTTTTGAATACGGGAGAACCTGGAAGTACTTCGAGAATTTTTAATAACGGAATACTGCATCTGTTCTCAAGAATGGCCTATGAGATCAACGGGGTAGAGATTGATCAATCGAGAGATGTAGGTATTTCGACTCAACTTAAAAACTACCTATCTATAAGGAATGGTTGGCAGACTCATCTTTCAAACGACGGTTGGAGGTTTGATGGAGTTCACGTACACGCTGAAACGGGCATCTTTGACGTATGCAACCCTTTACGTCTCATACTAGGATTCGTTGAAGACTATTCCCGAATACTGATCAATGCGAAACAAGAGCTGGTGCTAGTTCATTCAACCGACGACAACAACGCTTTACAAATAGCCCCACCTCCTGCCGCAGAGACACCCTCTAGGATCGAGTTAAGTAAAATATCTTGGCTTGTACCGCATATAAAGTCCGACGATATCAATCGTCTCAACCTGCTTAATTTAATCAAGAGCGGTAGGATCATCGAGCTACCTTTCCGTACTTGGGAATTGTACGAGTACCCTAACGTACCCACCTCTAATCAACATGTTTGGACCGTGAAAACGTCAACTTTGCTGGAAAAACCTCGTTACGTTGTTTTCGCGCTTCAGACCAGGCGGAACAATACGACGGCTGCAGATAGAAGTATTTTTGATCATTGTAATTTACGTAATGCTAAACTCTATCTAAATTCTAACATGTACCCTTATGAGGATATGAACTTGAACTTTAGACAAGATTCCTTCTCGAAATTATACGAAGACTATGCCAATTTCCAGACTTCGTACTAAGGAACGAGCGCCTCTTTACCTTTACTTGATCCTTCCCATTTCAAGTCTCATGCACCCATTGTCGTGTTCGATGCCAGCCGACAGGAAGATACGCTCAAGGACGGTATGGTGACGTGTCGTATAACGTTCGAGACGGAGGAAAATATCCCGGTAAATACCAAGGCGTTTTGTTTAATCATACACGATAGAGTTGTCCGCTATAACCCTTCAAGCAGTGACGTTAGCAAGATGACATCGTAAATGAGACAACATTGCACAAATATCAGCAACCTTCCCCTCACCCCAATCTATATTAAAGGAACTGGGAAGTTGAGTCGGCTACAGAGTATCATCAACGCTGATAGCAACAAGTACGAAACTTAAAAAACCGCGAGTGTTCCTAAAATGTCTGAGTTCTCAGCGAATGGTTTAAGAATTTTAAGTTTGATCGGACAAAAATTTTGCGATCTGATTAAGAGTGCGATGCGGAACGATACGAGTTCGGTTATTCCAGCTTTTCTTCATATGATAGTCTTGATAAACGAGTATAAAGAGTGCATTGATTTCAATAAGTTATCATGCTTCTGCGGTCAAGACGAGGTTGACACGGTCAAACGGAGGAAGAAAACTACTGACACTTCTAAACGATCACTTGGAAAGAAGAGTAAAACTTCTGAGGAAACGAACTAGGAGCCTACGAAGAAGAAGCTGCAAGATGGGTTGAATGAGCACTTTTAATCTAAAAACTTTTTCACAGCTACTTACAATGTATAAGTTTAATATTTTCACAGCTACTTGCAATGTATAATGAGGTAAACTTTTTAACGATTATTACTGTATTAGTTTATTCTTTTCTTAGAAATGTAACGAGCTTTTTTCAAATAAAAAAGAATTAACGATTAACACTTTTTATTCTTTAAATCTATAAAAGGGTAAGAGTGAGTAGTTATTATTTACTTGGTTAAAGGTAAAAAAATGTTTTCCGAGGTCTGGGTTGTAACCGCCGACTGTAGCTGGTTATTGTACCAGACAGAACTCTGAGAGATCTAGGGTTGTAACCCCGACTGTGGCTGGTTATTGTACCAGACAGAACTCTGAGAGGTTCTGTACCAGGCAGAACTCTGAGAGACCCTGCTTATTGTACCAGGCAGAACTCTGAGAGATCTAGGGTTGTAACCCCCGACTGTAGCTGGTTATTGCAGCAGACTGGGCTCTGAAAGGTTCTGTACCAAGGCAGAACTCTGAGAGGTGCAGGTTGTAATCCCGACTATAGCTGGTTATTGCACCAGACAGAACTCTGAGAGGTACTGGCTTGTAATCCCGACTGTGGCTGGTTATTGTACCGGACAGAACTCTGAGAGATCTCGGGTTGTATCCCTGACTGTACCAGACAGAGCTCTGAGATGTTCTGTACCAAGGCGGAACTCTGAGAGGTCCAGGTAGTAATCCCAACTGTCACCTTATGTTAGTTCGCTCTCTGAGAGGTCCGGGTTGTAATCCTGGGGAGGGGAAGGTGAAAAATAACAATACACATACGCTCACTGAAAACACTATTTAATGAATATACTTTTTAAACAGATACATACTAAATAAGCATATTTTTCTCAAGTCTTTTTTAAAGCACTAACATTTTTTTCTTGTAACATTAATCAAAACATACGTACACTGAATACTCTATTTAAACAGATACATACTATAAAAAAAATTTCTCAAGTCTTTTTAAAAGCACTAACATTTTTTTTTCTAGTGATAAAGGTTTAGTGTCATTAATTATTCACTTACACTTAGTATCAACGTCTCTTAGGAGTTAGTAGATGCCTGCTCACTTTGATAAAGTTGTAGATCGAGCACTGACACACATACACTTGCACTATAGAGATGACGGTTCCGCTTCAGTCGACCTCTCTTGTAAGGAAGTAGACGGTCACTCGCTTATAGAGTAATGACCCCAAGGTAGAGTTTTGACTGATCCAGGTAACACATGTCGTTTATCGTCGATAGAGCATAGTGCAACCCTATTGAATTTTTGAGTGAAAAGTTTGAATCCTACAGCTCTTATTGAACGAGCTTCTCTCATGACTACCGTTTCATTAGTCAAAAAATTACGATAGTCCTCTAAAGAGAGCGTTCTTAACGCGCTACTCTTGACCCCTTTAGTCTTGAGAGTCTCGCCATCTCCTTGCACCGCAAATGAATAGAGTTTAGGACGTAAACCTATGAACTCTGTGATGATCCGACCTCGAGTCTCGTCTTTTAGTTTACCGAGCACCCCTTTATTTACTACGGGCATGCCGTAAACATTGTCTTGTCCGTAGGTTGAGGTGTCCAGGTAGTCATTAGCTAACGGGATAATTCTCTGGTAGGCGTCCTCAACAGTCATATAGTAGATAAGTGAGTCTGTATCAGTATATTGAAGTTTTAACGTACCTGGAGGGAAAGCGGGAACCATGACCTGGTAATGTAGACCGTACATGACTACTTTCGAGATTTCCAAAATGGCGAATCCCGCATAAATCGGCATATCAAAGTAAATCTCCTGCGGTTCCATCTCAAATATGACCAGGTTTTCTGACACAATCATACGGTTTTTAAAGTTTGGACTGGCTATGAGGTTACCCGCTCCAAATTTCCCTTCCCACCTGGTAGTTATCTTTACCGTACGGTAGGCTCTCTTGTTAGATATAAGTCGACCAAATGCGGCATTGTTCATCAGTTTGAAAAACATGTTCTCAAACTGATTGCTCGCTTTACTCCTCATTTCCGCGTTCAGCCTGATATATGGAGCCATCCACGGAGATTGCTTGAAACTGAGAACTCTATGTACCCTCTTCAGTTTCAACCCATTCACTAAACATAACTTTAGATGACGATAGTGAATGACGTACCTAGTCTTATCAGCTAAAGTCGTTAACAATTTCTCGTGTTTCCCTGCGGGTGGAATCCCATTCTCAGGACAGAACGGCAAGTCAGAATGAGCGTCGTGTACATCTTGTGGATATTCAAGATCTACTTGCAAGATATACCCCGTATCCGCATCGTCCTCCACTTTTAGCACGTCCAAACGCTCAATTTCATCATCTTCAAGCCACCTGAACCCTCCATAGGGTAAGGAGCTCAACATACTAAATGAATAGAGCCCATTCACGTCTAGATAAACGAGGTAAGACTCTGGTTTGGAACGGTCAAATGAGCTCATATAACGATTATTAGCTACAGAGTGACGATTAGCTACGAAACATATCCCTCCTCGAATAGCTTCCTCAATGAATTGATTTATATCTACGTCATCTATTAATTCGAGCCGTACCTGCGTTATTCTCAATAGAGCCTGGTACGCGAGACTGGGAGCTGTAAGAGACCATCCGGGATCGAGCCTATACGTCTTCATACAAAGATCACGAAAGTTCTCAAAGACGTCAGCAAGTAACGTCACGTCTGTATACAGGTAGAGGTTCGAGTAATCCCAAAGATTCTTACATCCGAATAGTCGCCAAACCTCACAGGCGTGATCATAGTCTTCCTGAGAGATATGCCTATCCGTGAGCGCGTTATGAAATTTATCTTTGCTCGGTAACTGAGTCTCGTTCAGTCGTTCAAATGAATCTATATAGTCATAGGGGAACACACCTTTACGAGTGACTAGTTTGAAGCGTTCATCATCAGGATGACACTTACGAGTGATTTTAAGTTGCTCGGGTTCGAGGTAAGATACGCATTTCTCTAGGGAGGTACATAGAAAGCTGAAACTATCTATAATTTTAATTGTGATCCCTCGAAACCCGTGCCGAATATACTTCATGATTACTTTGAATCTTCCCATAGTCTCTCCAATAACCTTGACTTTTCCAGGATTGACAAGAACGCTTTCCCCTGTGAACGGATCAGTTTCTCTACGTTCAACAAGCGATTCGAGAAGGAAAAAATTATCGTAGCAACGCACGTTATGGATTACCACGCTCAGATGACTAGGGTTCTTGTAATTAATACTACACCTCGCGTGACTGCTCCCACGATAAAGTCCTGTCAAGTGGCAATGATCCATTACGCGGATATCGTCATTCGCGTAGGGTTTTTCGTATATATGACAATGGGTGGCCGTATTATGTGCATCTCTTTGAGCAGGTGTTAGCGGTGTCATTGGGACTACGGTACTATAATAATCTAGTACGCGCTTTGCCGTATCTACGAGAGCTTCAACAAATTGATCTGTACAATCTTTTCCCGTGAAGTATCGGTACTCTGAGAGATTATCGTTAAAAATACATTTAGTATACATGCCTACAGAATACGCTACATGACTCTGCACATTCTCAGAATAAGAAAATTTCGTGTCAGGACCACACGTTTCTATAGGCACGAGTAAGCTCTCCAAGTCAGCGTACACGATAATTCCTGTTTTCTCTTGCTGTTTATACTGCGAGAACGTCAGGAATTTATTCTCTCCTTGAGGAATGTACTCCTTACCGCCCCAAATTTTTTACACGTTTCTTTATGTTTTTCAAGTTTATTTTCAGTCAGAAAAGAGGTCAGACATAGGTCACAAAAGTATCTACGTCCAGCGTTAGACGTTAACGACAGTTGCGGGTTTATTAGCTGTCACAGATTTTTGATCGCGCTGAAATGATAATTTTCCGCCCCGTGTACTCTTATCATGAATAAATGAATATGTCTAGCGCGCTCTTTAGCGCTGACCTGTACGGGAACGATCACTAGCTTTTTAGAGTTGACCGCAGTGTCAATATAAGAGTCACTACCTTCATGTTTTGCAGTGTATACATTAACGGATATATCGTTAAGCCTTTCGAAGCATTCAATATATCTCATTTCGAAGGGGAGTGGGATCCCATCCAGATTAAGCACATCTTGAAAATTAGGATAAGATGATAAACGCTGAGCTTTCCCTGTCGGCTCAAAGAGGCACGCCAATACGGATACGGGGAAGCAAAGTCTTTCTTCAGCTTGAACATTTATCAGCGCTCTACGTCTGGCTATAGTTTCTGGGATTTGAACGTGGGCCCCGATCGAGAAAGCCGAGTTTTTCGCGAAATTTACTCTCATTTCCAACGTGCCATCGTATATCCATCCCGAGTCTCTAGAAACGAAGCCTTCAATCTGAGCAAGGAGTGGGAAGATCACATTATTTTCATATATCTCCTCCAAGTTTATTGGGTTAAATATATCGTATAGAGAAGAATTGAAATAGCCTTTTTCAATTCTACCTTCAGTAGGATGCCTAAACTCGCAAATGAGGCTACAATTTACTTTTATTGAGCCGTTCGCGTTTGATTCTTCTTCTACAGTCTTTACATAAATATCCCCACACGCAACGAGTAACTGACGGGATCCTTATAGGGTAGTTTATTACTGATTGAGTATGTCTTTATGCGTCGAGCGTATGCTTGTTCAATAAGTTTGATAGATAGGCCTAGCGGTTCCAGGTAAAGCCTAAACTGAGTAAATCCTGCACCTAAGTTTCGTGATAAGTTCAAAAGTCTTTGGATCTGTGTATCTATATTGTCATGGTCCGATATCAGTACACTCGAGGTCTTAATCTGCCCGGGTATATGTTCAATGTAAGCATTATACACCTTCCCTTCGCGAAGAGCAACGTCATGATTCAAGTATCTAATTAAAAGTTGTTCATTGGCGTCTAGATCATCAAGAGTATACACCCTATTCCCATTAGTTTGTCGAGATATAAAGATAGGGGATGGCAGACGAGCTCGTTTTGCTGGTGGAGCTGACATGTTTGAGTACACTATGCTCTAAACAGGCTCTACTCTCTACTTCATTCCTGCGCAGCTTGCTCTAGTATCTCATGGGGCGGCTCTGAGGCGGCTATAACAAAACAAACAGAAACATCTGGATCATGATATACACACGTTGAAGCTAATGTATAAGTGCTTAAGTGCTTAGGTGCTTAGGTGCTTAGGTGCTTTGGTGCTTTGGTGCTTAGGTGCTTTGGTGCTTTGGTGCTTAGGTGCTTAGGTGCTTAAGGAACAAAAAAATTGGAGATTTTGCATTCACAGAGGTTTGAACTCCGGTCTGATAACACTTTATGAGAGAATCCGTACCACGGTAAAGATCTTTTTGCGAGAGGCAAGGATTGAACCCCGTAACACTCTATGAGAGAATCCGAACCATGGTAAAGATTTTTTTTGCGAGAGGCAAGGATTGAACCCCGTAACACTCTATGAGAGAATCCGAACCACGGTAAAGGTGCTTAGGTGCTTAGGTGCTTAAGAAACAACAAAAAATTGGAGATCTTGCATTCACAGAGGATTGAACCCCGGTCTGATAACACTTTATGAGAGAATCCGAACTGCGGTAGAGATCTTTTTTTGCGAGAGGCAAGGATTGAACCCCGGTCTGATAACACTCTATTGGGAATCCGAACCATGGTAAAGATCTTTTTTTGCGAGAGGCAGGGATAGAACCCCGGTCTGATAACACTCTTTGAGGGAATCCGAACCACGGTAAAGATCTTTTTTGCGAGAGGCAAGGATTGAACCCCGGTCTGATAACACTTTACGAGAGAATCCGAACCATGGTAAAGATCTTTTTTTGCGAGAGGCAAGGATTGAACCCCTGGTCTGATAACACTTTATAAGAGAATCCGAACCGCGGTAAAGATCTTTTTTTGCGAGAGGCAAGGATTGAACCCCTGGTCTGATAACACTTTATGAGAGAACTCGAACCACGGTAAAGATCTTTTTTTGCGAGAGGCCAAGATTGAACCCCGGTCTGATAACACTTTATGAGAGAATCCGAACCACGGTAAAGATTTTTTTTGCGAGAGGCAAGGATTGAACCCCGGTCTGATAACACTTTATGAGAGAATCCGAACCACAGTAAAGATCTTTTTTGCGAGAGGCAAAGATTGAACCCCGGTCTGATAACACTTTATGAGAGAATCCGAACCACGGTAAAAAAAAAATTTTTGCGAGAGGCAAGGATTGAACCCCTGGTCTGATAACACTTTATGAGAGAATCCGAACCACGACAGAGATCTTTTTTGCGAGAGGCAAGGATTGAACCCCGGTCTGATAACACTTTATGTGAGAATCCGAACCACGGTAAAGATCTTTTTTGCGAGAGGCAAGGATTGAACTCCGTAACACTCTATGAGAGAATCCGAACCACGGTAAAGATATTTTTTTTTGCAAGAGGCAAGGATTGAACCCCGTAACACTCTATGAGAGAATCCGAACCACGGTAGAGATCTTTTTTGCGAGAGGCAAGGATTGAACCCCGGTCTGATAACACTTTACGAGAGAATCCGAACCATGGTAAAGATCTTTTTTTGCGAGAGGCAAGGATTGAACCCCTGGTCAGATAACACTTTATGAGAGAATCCGAACCATGGTAAAGATCTTTTTTGCGAGAGGCAAGGATTGAACCCCGTAACACTTTATGAGAAAACTCGAACCACGGTAAAGATCTTTTTTTGCGAGAGTCAACGATTGAACCCCGGTCTGATAACACTCTATGAGGGAATCCGAACCATGATAAAGATCTTTTTTTGCGAGAGGCAAGGATTGAACCCCGGTCTGATAACACTCTTTGAGGAAATCCGAACCACGGTAAAGATCTTTTTTGCGAGAGGCAAGGATTGAACCCCGGTCTGATAACACTTTACGAGAGAATCCGAACCATGGTAAAGATCTTTTTTTGCGAGAGGCAAGGATTGAACCCCTGGTCTGATAACACTTTATGAGAGAATCCGAACCACGGTAAAGATCTTTTTTGCGAGAGGCAAGGATTGAACCCCGGTCTGATAATACTTTATGAGAGAATCCGAACCATGGTAGAGATCTTATTTTTTGCGAGAGGCAAGGATTGAACCCCGTAACACTCTATGAGAGAATCCGAACCATGGTAAATATCTTTTTTGCGAGAGGCAAGGAATGAACCCCGTAACACTTTATGAGGGAATCCGAACTGCGCTAGAGATCTTTTTTGCGAGAGGCAAGGATTGAACCCCTGGTCTGATAACACTCTATGAGGGAATCCGAACCACGGTAGAGATCTATTAACACGATTTTTTTTAAAGCACTATTATCCTAGTACACATACGATTTAAAGAGTAGGCAGGTATTCACTTACCTTCGAAGTTAATGATGGTGGTTTTACTCAGGTTAGAAAGTCCTTTATAGACGAGTAGTAGGTCACTTTTCGAGATGTCTTCTAGTTGACTCTCGGTGAGCGTTGAAAAACGGTTCGGCAGCCAAACTTTATATTTCAAGTCAAGTACTGTAACCACACGTCGACCAAAACGGGTATTTAACACCTTTATAGAAGAAATACGGTACGCTCGACCAATCTACAGATCAGTCAACTTACGCGGAACGATTTCACTCGTCCCTACGCTGGTTAAAAATGCAGCCGTGAATTCAGACATCTTCGTTAATATACTCGTTAGCTAATGGATTCATGTAAAATGGGTTTACCCTATTTATAGGGGAGGTCCCAAGTCACGCCTCCGCTACTATGTTCAGGGATCTAGACTGTTCCTAACATAAACATGAAAGTTTAAGAGTCGTTCAGAACGATTAAATTATATCATTGTCAGGAATAGCGATTCAAGATTCTCGTTTATGATAATGAACTACCTAGAACACGTTCTGTCCGATTAAAATCAAAGGTATTCTTCCTGCAGCTGTGTTGGTCATAACCTAGGGTAGACCTTACAGCCCATCTATATGATAATGAGTCGGCGCAAGGGATGGAGGGAAGTGACTGTGCGGCTGCGTCGATCATAACCTAGGGTAGACATTACCTCACCTCTATATGATAATGAGCTGGTATGAGACATGGGAGGGAAGTAAGCTGACCCGTCTCGAGAGAAAACACCCCTTCGAGAAGGGGAGAGACTCCAACAAACTTCATGGAAGGGGCGAGGGGGACACTCTGCTCCGGTGCAGGAAAGGGGTGAGGTGAGGGGGATCTTCCTCCTTAGCGCCCTGATAGTTGATAAGAGAGAGAGAGAGAGAGAGAGAGAGATGAGAACTTCCCTTAGTGCCCTGAAAGTTGATTTTCCTTCCAGATGAGAGAAAGAGAGAGAGGATGAGAGGGAGAGACAGAGATAGAAAGAGGGAAGGAGAGAGAGAGAGACAGAAAGATAGAACACACATCCGCGCCGCAGGAAAGGGGAGACTTCCTCTGAACCATCCCCGCACCCACCTCCGTCTCCAGGATCATCCCCCCCCTCACACCTCCTCCACCCACTGCCTCTGCCCTGAAAATCCTATGTGTGCATAAGCGGGGGCCATAAGAAGCCACCTCACCCCACTTCTTTTGTGCCCTGAAACTCCTAAAAACACTTTACTTATGGGCTATCTAAAGCATTCTTCTGAAACGCACCCATTTTACTAGACAGTAAAATGGCGAACATAACAAAATAAACATTAGGGTGAAAGGGTATAATAGAGTTATATAGAGAGAGGAAAGTCCTTAGGTCAACATAGTTTTAAAACAATAGTCAATAGTCCAAAGTGCAAATAAGAAAATAAATAAACAGATAGTAAATTTGAACCCAAAAGGGGAACACCAAAAACAACAAAACAATATATTCATTCTTTCGGTAACGACTGAATTTAACAAAGGAAATAACTTCATTAATGAAATAAATCTTGTTGTAATAAAGACAGTAGAATAAGGTTAGATTATTATATAAACTGATTTTAATAATCAAATTATATAAATACAGATTATATTTGAGTCATTTGCCTATACGAAATATTCGGTAGTTGAAAATATGATAGCTTCAACTTTCTATAATATCTGGTAGAGAAACCACAATTGCAATATTTTAATAAATTCATATTTAACAGCAAAGCACTACTTCAAAGAGCAATTCTACCCTGTCAAACTTTTACTATAAAGTTATGTTTCGGAAGCAGCAACTCAGAATGCACCATAAGATGTCACAAGGACGAGAGCAAATTAATCTTATTCCTGAAAGGATTTTACTAAATATTTCACACTGAATGACTTTAATATAATTATGTACTATGATCCCTGATAGGATGTAAACAGAGTTACGATATTTTACAGATGGGAAATAATTTTAATATCAAAGCTAATTCAAAGCATTTTCCATGTATACTAACATTTACGATTAGAGTCTTTAGTGGAAACTATTTAAAGTTTACTTGCATAATACAAAAAATATATTTTTCTGATGGGCAAGTGTTGAACAAAATATAAAATTTATATGAAACGTTGAAAATTCCACTATAATAATAAAAAGATTAAGACAAAATATTTGTTTCTTCACAAGAAGCATTTAAAGGTTTACTAACGTTAACGAAATGACTTAACAAAAACAAGGATATTTTCCTGATTGGCAAATATTAAGACGTTCCCCAAATATAATAACAATATATACAAATAACATAGTTACAATATATATGTAGCTTACATTTTTCGTCCGGAGATCACTAACCAGCGTAGTGTTTACTAACCAAGTTTCCGTCGAGGGTAAAAAATACCTCTACTCTGTGGTATATCTATAGTGTCAAAATCTCAGAAGAGGTCGACAAGAAAAAAAAGGGGGGGGGGGGATGGCGTGGAAATAGAAAATTGAGTCTCTGTATCCGTCTAACACACCGGCAGTAGAATATTTTAATTTATGATAGATTCTTCTTTTCTTCGCCATGAAAGCTTTCTTTACTGACCCCGTCCCATCAAGACGTGACATCAAATAGGCATGTATGTTCATGTGGCTTCGCTATTGACGCCCAGGCTCAGTCCGTATGCACTAACCACGTGTGGTAGAAGTTAAAATATGTTTACGGGTGTAGCTAGTGGCAACAGGGCTAGGGTAAAGCTTATTCATATATAGTTCTTGGAAATCATATATGTGAGGAAATGTATAAGAAATAGGAAATTTATATATGTTTTTTGAATGTTTATGTATATTATATTAGTTTAGTAATAATATTAGAACTCATGTAGCTTATAAAAATAAATACTACACTTCTAGATGCAGCTTTGAAGGTGTGCTCGTTTTACATTCTGCTAAAAAGCTTCATTAGTTGGTAAGAGTGAACAGAGTTTTGAAGGCTGTGCAAAATAAGTTATACACATTTTTTTAAACCAGAATATAATTTGTACTTCTGAAGTTGTCGAACATTTAGGAAAACTGTATCAGATGTTGATGAAAGTTGATTCTTGTTCGCATCATCAATGTTTGTTGTCTCCTCTCTCATCAATGAGAGACAATAGAACTTTCATAATACCTAAACTATCTCTGCTTTTCCTATGCCAAAAAGCCAAGCGGTAGTATCTCAACGTCTGGTGAGATGTCGCCATGTTTTTGACACTGATTCAATATCGATTACAGATCGTCCTTGATTAAGAGATTCCGTGTACATTCGCATGGTCATCTTTTGTTTCCAATAGTGAAAGAGGAACAACAGAAATACATCGATATTATCGAATACTAGAGTCACCTGCCTGCTTTCTTTTTCTGTTCCCAGTTTAACTGTTTAACATCCACTTCTTCATGCAAAGTTGCGAAATATTGCCTTTTAAAACACTGAAACCAGAGATTTCATCTGGGATCTAATCGAGGTCTCTGAGATACTAACAGGCCTGGGTGTTTGTCCTATGCGAGTTGGTGGCGTCACAAGGAAGGACTTATATCTCAGGAATGCTGGGTCACCACTGTCTGATATGGAAGTGTCAGCCAGTCTGCCGAGAAATTCCTTACTGTGTCTGAAACTCGTGCGGATCATCCAGTCATTACATTGGTTTTAGTAGTTTTAATATGTTGTTTTGTCATATAACATTATATTGTGATCCAAAATATTTACTATACAAGTTCTTATTTGATCAAAAGTGCTAAGTGTGTAACGGGCTAAGTTCATTTAGCACGTGCATACATAGAAAACCAAACTAAACTAAATTGCACTATATACAAAAGAGTACCCTAAAATAAATTGCAGTTTATTAACTCACTGTGTAATTATTGCATACTGGGTCACTTAAATCCTGCTCTATTAGACGACCGAATAGAAAAAGTGGACGATGCAGTAACTCAAGCGTTAGGGACCTGTGAACTGTCTTGGACTATGGCCAAATGTTGACTGTTGTTCTGGAAAAATCAAGTGCCTCCTCCACTCCTTAGACGTTAGATTCATTTCGTATATAATGCAGCGCCTCTCATACTATTTTTAAAATTTAATTCCAACAACTCGTCTCGCGAGCATTCAGGAGGCTTCAGTTCAACGTAACCTACAAGTAGTGGTCATGATGGTTGTTCCATCGGTCTCACCACCTCACCGCAAAAGATGTAATATCTGTTAAGATTATATATTTTATCTGTTACAGACTGGTACTTTTTGATATTCTTCATATGAGAGACATCAATGTAGGTTAAGTGTAGTAGATACTCTTTGCCAGAGTCTGTTTATTTTAAACCGAGGTTAGTCCTCATGACCACAATTATTTATTGTTTAACTATGTCCATGTGACTAGTCTTAGATATTTGGGTAACAGTCTGATGCCCTGTTCTATGTGACCATGTCACTAATACATTTATTTGGGCAAAAAGGGGGAGATAGGGTTAATCTATGGCATTACTGTATGACCTAATTTGGTATTTGGCTGTTATCGGTCTTTGGTTTGACATTATTGTTGTACATTTTTACGGTGTTCACCTCGTTGGCATGCTTCTATTCCAGAGGGCTGGCTCGCTTGGTGTTATTTAGACTTGTCAAACTCCCTTCGGGCGTCATTTGGCTCTTTAATATCTGGAACTTTTCCATTGTTGAAGTCTGTCTCCAGACTATTGTTGAGTATTAATAATACTATTGGATAATCAGGCAGTACTAATTAGGAATAGGCCTGCCATAGTTTCCTGATGGCCCAGATTCCTGATATTTCTCTTTTTCTATTTGTAAACTAATAGTTCCAGCATATGGAACATATTTTGTATTATACTACTCTTCCATGGAGTTAACCAACGCTAGCTGATTCACTTATCAACTATCGGTGTAGCTCTTTGAATAAGGACTTCCTAGTTTTAAAAGTTGCTCAACATTATCATTTGACAATTCTTATCATAGTTGAAACTTACAGCCGTAAGGCTGCAGTGTATTGTATATTGTTGCTTAACCATAACTTAATTTAATCCTTCCGATTAGAGTTACTATAGTTATCTGTTTATATACTTTTATTTTAGAAAGTGCACATGTTATTCTTTAAGGAGTCACACGATTTTAAATCTTCAACCTAAGCATTGTAGTCTTGGTTGAGTGGCAATTTAAGGTGATTCAAACCAAACACGGCAATTTTGGTAACAATGGTACTTTTAATTACTTTGTTTACGCCTAGCATTAAACGGTGGAAAGTATAGAGTTCAAATGCGTGTGTGAATATTTAATAATTATCTTTGTTTTTAAATCAATACAAGTATTTGTTAACTTGTATTTCACTCTTATGTTTTACTTGCGTTTCCCTTTCCATCTCAATATCCTTGTAACTTTGGTCGTCGATACTACTTCAAAATAGGAGTGACGCTGTAAGTGAATCAATCGTTTGTCTTTAATTTGGAAATAATATTTGTTATTCCCGTTTAAGTTACATAATATCTTTTAATGGTGTCAAACTTTTAATTTCCATAATAAAATTTAAATTTAAATTTAAAATGCCTCGTAAGTGTTGTGTTCCTGAGTATAGATCTAACTTTGATTCTCAAAAGGAGAAATTATATTAAGAGGTTTTCTTCCCCCAAGGAACCCTATCACCGTCAACAGCGGATAAATGCAATCCACAGGGACGATTGGACTGAGAGCTTTTGCTACTATTTGTATAGATCATTTTTGTGAACAATATCGTGCTTCAAGAAATGGGGGATCTATTTTAATAGTGCCTAGAAGAATTCCCAAGCTAACCAATTATGCCTAATCGTCAATTTTTCCTAATTATCCCTCGAATTTCACCTCAGAACCTCTAGCTAAACGAAAACCACCTGAAAAACGAAGAGAAGAGTCGGCTTGCCGAGACAAGGAATCTAAATAAATGGATTCAAGATTATGTTATTAATGATCTCCAGGATTTAAAAGGTAAAGTCAGTTCAATAAATATCATTTTACAAAAAATAGAGTCTGGAAATAGTATTAATTTCATGAACATTGATAATAGTTGTGACATACCTAAAATTATAGTATCATTAAGAATAACCAATAATTTGCTTGTTAAAATGTCACACAATATTGTAATAACACCAAATTTAAAATTTAAATGGGTTTCGGGACCAGAAATGTTAATTGACAGGTGGTACAAACTAGAATGTTTGTTGAGTCATATAGGTTCATACAATCCCGAGACCCTTTCAACAGAAGATTCAATTAATCCTGTCTCAGAAATCTTAAAGAAATGTTGTTATGGCACTGAGGAAAATTCTCCATTGAACATTAAAACGAAATTTTAGAAGGAGCAAATTAATTTGGCAGCTGATAAATCACTCAGATACACACTGGAAACTTTAATATGGGGCTGTTCTGCTTATTTTAGTAATCTAGCGGCATATAAACAACTGAGAAACTCTACTTAACACTCCTCATCCTGACTATTTAAGAAAAAATGATATTATTTATTAAGCACGAAAAGTTCAGGGATACCTCACATTAAAATTAATATTTATCTGAAAAGGCTAAGATGTTGGATGGCCATTAAAATGTTGTAAACGTATTGCTTGACGAAGATTATGTGAAACCATCAATTTCCCATAAATATGGGTCAATAGAATGTTTTTGTGACAATCTTCAGGAAGATACTACAATTATCTCATCTTTGTTGTCAAAAAATAAAGATGTAGTAGCTGTCTACTCAGTCAAAAATCTGACTGCGAATATACTTTATGAACTAAATCTGTGTGTAATTAAAACCTTATCTTTATGTATATCATGTTTAAAATAAATATCAGACTTAATAGAGTGAGAAACATGTTTACTAAATTATGTTATGGTAGTTAGCTATCTAATCTTAAAAAAATTTCTAAACTAAATGAAGATATGTATTTATTGTTTTACTCAGTTCATTAGTATAAATCCATTCGAAACAATTGGTCGAATCAAAAGGACGGAGAGGAGTAAACCTTTGTAATACCACCTTTGCCATAGAATCACCTTGAGTCAGAAAGTAATGTAAATTTTAGAGCTAGTCTTGATGATTTGAAAATCAGTATTTTAAAGAAAACAAAACCATCGCTAAAACAACCCAGCTGTTAATTTAAAGGTATTGTTGCCGACGCCAATGAAAAATCAAAATGTTTCCTAGGCAATCAAATTATTTGACGGGGAAAATTAGCTTCTCTTAAAGTATTAAAAAATAAAAATATACAAAAAACTGCAAAATTTATAGAATTAATTTCCTCTTGGTGGAAATGCATGAATGGAAAGCATCCAATGAAAAGGAAACATATTAGAGACCCTGCACCCATGTGACCCAATAAGAGATACAAACATATTAGAGACCCTGCACCCATGTGACCCAATAAGAGATACAAACATATTAGAGACCCTGCACCCATGTGACCCAATAAGAGATACAAACATATTAGAGACCCTGCACCCATGTGATCCAATAAGAGATACAAACATATTAGAGACCCTGCACCCATGTGATCCAATAAGAGATACAAACATATTAGAGACCCTGCACCCATGTGACCCAATAAGAGATACAAACATATTAGAGACCCTGCACCCATGTGACCCAATAAGAGATACAAACATATTAGAGACCCTGCACCCATGTGATCCAATAAGAGATACAAACATATTAGAGACTGTGAAAAAAAAAATGAAAAAAAATATTAGTTATTTTAATTAAATATATATTTCTCCTACTGTTGTATGTAAAAAAAAAAATAGTTCAATTTTATCTAGCTCAGTTGCACGAGGAAACTTAATCTCGGGACCTCTGGGTTTAGATAGGCACTTATACTTAACCTGCCTGCGGAGCTCCGGTAAATCACATATCTAGGTTAACATATTTATATAACATTTGTTTTGTTGTCAAAACTATAATTATTATATCACAATCTTAATTCAATTTAAATCATTCGATAACAAAATAAAAAAAAAACCTTTTTCCTTACATTTTCAAAGGCAAAATAAAACCAACATATATACCATACCTAAGTCCAACCACGTACAAAAATTATGGCACAGAAAGTTTATTATTTACCCTTAACACAATTAGACTTCCTTGAGTCAAACAAAATAGCCACACTGCTCACAGCCACCTATTATTTACCTTTTTTTTTATTAAAACCATCCTCAGTCCCGCAATAATATAAGAAAATTGAAACTTCTCACCCTAGACCATCTGTAGTCGAGAACTCGATCATATGTACATATCTCTTTATGTTTACTGAAGGATATGCATGTCCTCACAAACTCTTCAAGTAGTAATCAAGATCCTGTTGTACATCCTTTCATAATCTTAAACTGGTAATAAGTAGTGGAACAAGTCCTTTTTTTCTTCTTTTCTAATGATTGTAAAGTGTTTACATCCCGGCATTAATATCACTTCTTTTCAACACCACGCCAATAACAAAAAAAAAGAACCTTTCCAATACACGCCAAAGAGGTGATACCATTTAGAAGTAGTAATATTGTTGGAATAGTGACGTATGGATGATTGTAAATAGGGATTATAATTAAAGGGGATGGTTTTCTTTGTCACAAGACCCTGCACCCATGTGATCCAATAAGAGATACAAACTGTATACATTTGTAATTCCTGGACAATTTCTCCAAATGGCTTGATAAGCGTGAGAATTTGATGATTCCCTGCATATCAATTTCATCAAACAAACGTACAGGTAAATTAAAACAGGAAAACAATCTAGCCCTTCATCACACAACACTAACTATGATTATTATTGTGAAGTACCTATTGAATAATCTTTATTTTTAATATGTATCATTATAACACCCCCCCCCCCCTTTATCACCACACTGAAACAACAGTCGGGAATGGTAACAAGAGAGTTATTTCATTCAGATAACAAATTACATACAACTAAATGAAAGAGCGGGACACAATAAAGAGTTAGGCGTTCGAAATATATATATATATATATATATATATTATATATATATATATGACCCCAATGGACATTCCCCAGTGGACAAAGAATAACAATATAGTTTCATATAATACATTTTCCTGATTGAATATCAGAATATTAGACATATTAGAATATATTCACAAAGGCCATAATAGAGTCAACCTAATGGCTTGCAAAATAAACATATTTGTAAATAAAGCCAAGAATGCAGTATAGCCTCATCGACTTTTGGCCCCTCCTTTGACTAACAACTGAGAAATTTTGAAAATTTTCAAAAAAATAAAGTCTCTTAATAAATAACAAGATAAATATAATTCCCTAAAATACAAAAATAAGAAAAGCTGGCAAAGGACGCTACCAGGCACAAATAACCGTTCCAAGTGGCGGTACCCTAAGGGTAAAATAAACCATACACTAATCAGATAAGAAAATTTCAAGCTAAGACACAGGATCCAAATGTCCCCCACAGGGATCATAATAAAAGGTGAACAAACGGTATGAAATAACCAACCAAATATGTTAAATATTATCATGGCTTTAAGAGCCCAAAATTTACTTATAGCGCATACTTATAGTGTCAATAATTAATAAGCTTTAAGCATTACTAGTCCAGATTTTTTTTGAATATAATAGAACATTTTAAGCCAAAAGGGAATTTTGAATAACTTAATGTTTAAATCAGCCTCTGGAAATGTCGCTCACCTTGTAGCCAGTAAGTAATATGTGCTTACCACACAAACACACCCTAAAACTATGTCTAACGTGCTGTCAAGGCGCGGGAACAACAGGTGGAAGAGAGGGGTGGGGGAAACCATACATCTGGTACATACTATAACATGCTCCAAGTCACAAGATGCGCGCGGAAGAACAGTTCTACGAGTTGGCTGAGTGTGGTCGAAAGAGCACAGTGAGTCAGCGCATATAACTCTTCTTATTTTCTGTGGGCACGGTTCGGCTCTAGCGTCGGGAGACGAACCTCGGGCCTCGATTCAGTCCAATGCTAGCCAGTGCCACTATGTGTTGTGTATTTATAGTTGGTTGCTGAGACGGGTCAAATGGGGCCAGGAAGATGAGTGAGACAATCTCTTAATGTTTATTTGTTGTAACAAGGAAGCTTTATTAGGAAAGAGTAACTTTTGGTATATTTGGGTTGTTTGGTCATACTAATATGTACATTTTATAAAGAGAAAGGAATGTTTACAAATGTTTCATGCTCTATGGTTGGAAGCAGTACTTCTATTGTTTTCTTTTGTTATATCATTGTTGTTGGCTTTTTTCGTGATGGTTATAACTGTATTGGAATGGATGTAAATCTTAATTTGTACATTATGAGAAAATATATTAGTTGTAATGATCAACATTATTACAATTAAACATTTTGGTCCTCCGGGTTCAGATAACGAGTCAGTTTTTGTTTCTCTACAGTTCAAATAACAAGTCATATTTGATTAAATGTCGCAGTTTTTATTCAGTGCATGGAAAACAAGGCACTTAGATCTTCAGATATGTGTCTCGTCAAGAAGCAAACTTCTTCAATTAAGTGAGTCCAGTCCAATTTAATCCCGTCCTGTATCTATTGTAACTACCTTCCTCTTTTTCTTTCATTATAGCACGTCTCTATTATTGTAGTTTTGCTTGTGTTTAAAGACTTTGTTATTTCAACATGGCCACAAACACAGATATAAAGGGTCTTGTAGCTAAAAGGGGACAAATCAAGGCTAGAATCACAAGATTTAAAGCGTATTTTCAAACATTTGATATTCAACAAAGTTCATTAATTCAATTAAAATTGCGACTATCAAAATTAGATCAGTGTTGGTCAGAATTCGATTCATTGCAATCACAAATAGAATTGGTTGATGACAGTGACCTACATTTAAATGGACGTGAACATTTTGAGAACACTTATTTTGATTTAATGGCATCAGTTGAAGAATTTATTCAAACACACTCCCATGGTACCAGTTCAACTACCACAACAAATTTACAAACAAATATGTCGGTCAAACTTCCAACTATAAATCTGCCTTCTTTTAGTGGAAGTTACGAAGATTGGTTACCATTTTTTGAAGTGTTTAATTCACTTATACACAACAATGAGTCACTAACTGACATACAGAAATTTCACTATCTTCGCACATCTTTGAAGGGCGACGCAGCCTATGTCATTCATTCTCTTGAACTTACATCAGCCAACTACACAGTAGCATGGAATTTAGTACAAGAACGGTACCAAAACAAGAAAATAATTGTTGAGAAACGCGTCAAGGCTCTCTTTGACCTACCAAAGATGGAGAGACTATCGCCCACTTCTTTGAGACAATTATTAGATAGTACTCTAAGACACATCAGAGCTCTCAAGGCATTAAATCAACCCACTGATAGCTGGGACACATTAGTGGTTCACTTACTTGGTTCCAAACTAGACACGACTACGTATCGTGAATGGCAATGCGTGGCATCATCAGATCAGCTACCAACATTGTCTGACCTTGCACTCTTTTTACAGCGTAGGTGTCAGGTACTTGAAGCTATTTCAACTAATATTCTTCAAATCAGCAAACCACAAACAACAATGAATACACATAAGCCGTTCGTGAAGGCGAGTTCAGGCTCCAAACCATTTGGAAACACATGTTTAGTGTCACAGTATGCTGCATGTAGTGTATGCAATGCTCAACATCCATTGTTTCATTATGAACAGTTTTTGAAAATGTCTATTGAAGATAGGTTCAAGCAGGTCAAAAAACTTAAATTATGTCTGAACTGCCTCAAGCCAGGTCATAGAGTAGGCCAATGCAAGTCAGGTTCTTGCAAAATGTGTGACAAATCACACAATACTTTATTACACTTTCCTAAAAATGCAACAATGGATAGAAAATCAATATCTCTCAACAATGAAACTAATCAATGCATTGGCCCCAACTTGCAGTCACAATCATCAGTGACTGTAACTCATTCTTCAGGCACTGTCAAAAAACCAAGTCAGGTGTTTCTCTCCACCGCGTTGATTGACATTTTAGGTGCTAAAGGGACTTCAATTACTTGCAGAGCACTGTTGGACTCTGGATCTCAGTCAAACTTCATAACTGAGGCATTATGTCAACAATTGGGTCTTAAACGAATCAAGGTTTTTACACATGTTACGGGTATAAATGCGTCTACAAATGAATCTACATATAACGTCAACACATCCATCAAATCCAGATTCTATGCCTACAAATCGAATCTAGATTTCCTTGTTCTACCAAAAATTACTGAACAACTTCCAACCACTTGTGTTGATCTTTCTTCTTGGACAATTCCATCAACAATTACTTTAGCTGATCCTAAATTCTATGAGCCATGTAAAATCGATGTTTTGCTTGGAGCTGAGATCTTTTGGGATTTGATGTGCGTAGGTCAAGTTAAACCGTCCAACGAATCACCCATCTTACAAAAAACAAATCTAGGTTGGATTGTGGCAGGGAAGGTGTTTCTCGAATGTTCATCACCAGCAAAATTTTGTCATTTTGTTTTTACACACAATATTGATTTACAACTTCAGAAGTTTTGGGAGATTGAAGAATGTAATGCTACACACAACTACTCTGGTGATGAATTGAAATGCGAAAGACACTTTTCAGAAAACATATCTCGGACACCAGAAGGAAGATACATTGTTAAAATGCCATTTAAAGACAATTCAAGGGAATTGGGGGATTCGAAGGAGCTAGATACAAAAATATTTGATCAATTAGAGAAAAGGCTAGCTAGGCAACCTGAAATACATGAGCAATATTGTGCATTCATGCGTGAATACGAACTTCTTGGGCACATGGAACCATTGCATGATCAAGACATTTGTTCACAATCAAGTGTGGAATATTATATTCCACATCACCCAGTTTTTAGAACCTCGAGCACAACAACCAAGCTTCGCGTCGTATTTGATGCATCAGCGAAAACTAGTTCTGGATCATCGTTGAATGATATTTTGATGGTTGGCCCAACTGTGCAAGATGATCTCTTTTCTATTATCATACGCTTCAGAACGCACAAATATATGCTAACGGCAGACATTGAAAAAATGTACCGCCAAATCAAAATGGATTCGTCGCAATTGAAATTACAGAAGATTATCTGGAGAGAGAATCCTAGTATGCCTCATCAAGTTTATCGCTTGCTAACAGTAACATATGGAACAGCTTGTGCACCATACTTAGCAACACGAACTTTGCAACAATTGTCACGAGACGAACAAGAACATTATCCCATGGCGTCAGAGGTGGTAAGGAAAGACTTCTACGTCGATGACCTTATGACAGGAGTGGACACCATTGAAGAAGCTGTGACCCTTCAAAATCAGCTTAAAGCACTTTTACAACGTGGCGGATTTCATTTAAGGAAATGGTGTGCTAATGAGGAAGAGCTGTTGGCCAACATTCCTCCAGAAGATAAAGAGAGCAATCCGACTCTTCAAGTTGACCAAAATAGCACCATCAAGACATTGGGTCTGCTGTGGGATCCAAAGCGTGACACTTTTCACTACTCAGTTAACAATGTGTCACAGAACGTAGTAAATCGAGTCACAAAACGAACAATTTTATCGGTGACAGCTCATATTTTTGATCCATTAGGGTTGTTCGGACCAGTCATCCTGAAGGCCAAGATTATCCTTCAAGAATTATGGCAGTTAAAATTAGGTTGGGATGAATCGGTCCCAATCAGTTTGCACTAAAGTTGGCAACAATGCCTTTTATCGCTCACAAGTCTCGATAAAATGCAAATCAGGAGAAGAATTCTAGCAGGTGACACAACCGTCCAGTTGGAGATTCACGGTTTTTCAGATGCATCGAAGTCTGCTTATGGCGCATGTTTGTATTTAAGAAGCACAGACTCAAGAGGTTGCGGTACAGTCAACCTCATTTGTTCTAAGTCCCGTGTAGCTCCACTCAAAAAATCATCGTTGCCAAGACTAGAATTATGTGGAGCATTACTATTGGCAGAACTTACCCATCGTACCCTATTAGCCCTTAACAAAAACATCACCAAATGTTTCTACTGGACAGATTCAACTATTGTGTTAGCATGGTTGGCATCACCATCATCAAATTGGAATACATTCGTGGCAAACAGAGTTGCCAAAATTCAAGAAATCACTGAAATTGAAAATTGGCGACATGTTAGAACGCATGAAAACCCTGCTGACCTTGTGTCTAGAGGTGTGTCAGCTGAGCAGTTAGTTCACTCGAGTTTATGGTGGCATGGTCCAGATTGGCTAATCCAGGACTCTAGCTTATGGATGAAACCTATTTTCTCTCTGGAAGTTCCAAATGAAGAGGTGCTAGAGAGGAGGAAGAATAACACCACGCTGGTCAGCATAGTTCCAGACTGTTCGTTAATTGATAGATTCTCATCGCTTAACACACTTGTACACATAGTTGCATACTGCTTAAGATTCATTTACAACACCAGACATACTAACGAATCACGTCGAAGGGGATCACTTACAGTGAATGAAACCAAGCTAGCACTAACAACCATAATTAAAATTGTGTAACACCAAAGGTTCCAGAAAGAACTTTCGGATCTAAGATCCCATCATAGAGTTAATCAAAAGAGCAAACTACATTCCTTAACCCTTTTCAAGACAACAATGGAATCATCAGGGTGGGCGGACGTTTACAAAAATCCAACCTCACACCAGATCAGAAGCATCCAATTGTGCCACCTTAGGGACACAAACTGACAGAATTAATAGCCAGCAACGAACACTTGAAACAACTTCATGCTGGGCCACAAGCAATGCTCAGTGTGCTAAGACAAGTGTATTGGCCACTGAATGGTAGAAACTTATGCAGGAAGATTGTGCACAATTGTATTAAATGTTTCAAGGCCAAGCCCAGAGGCGTACAACAAATTATGGGAGAACTTCCCAAGAGGAGAATAGAATCTTCTCGTCCATTTCTGCATACAGGAATCGATTATGGTGGTCCAATACCAATACTACAAGGAAGAAGAAGAAGAGGAGCGAAGAAAATAAAGAGTTACATAGCTCTTTTCGTATGCTTCACTACCAAGGCTATTCACCTTGAACTGGTGAGTGATCTAACTACAGAATCATTCTTTGCAGCCTTGCGAAGATTCATGGCACGGCGAGGCAAATGTCTTCATATTTATTCTGATAACGCTACCAATTTTGTCGGAGCAAACAATGAACTTATGGAACTTCGCAATCTACTTACTTCTGATTACCATCAAACGGAAGTGACATCCACTCTAGCCAAAGACAACATTGAATGGCACTTTATACCTCCAAGAGCACCCCATTTCGGTGGTTTATGGGAATCAGGAATTAGGCTTGTCAAATATCATCTGAACAGAATTTTGGGAAATGCCACGCTTACATATGAGGAACTAAACACGATTTTAACACAAGTAAAGGCGTGTCTAAACTCCCGTCCTTTAACGCCTCTGTCCAGTGATCCTTCCGACCTTTCTGTTCTTACCCCCGCTCATTTTTTGATAGGAGACTCACTAGTGACCAATCCAGATCCAAGCCTGGCATCACTTCAGATGAATCGACTATCACGCTGGCAGCATGCGCAACAACTTTCTCAGCATTTTTGGGCCAGGTGGTCCAAAGAATACTTAGCCAAACTCTAGCAGCGGAAGAAATGGAGAACACATGGCCACAACATTCAATTGGGAACATTGGTTCTCATTCGTGAGGACAATTCTCTTCCGCTCAGTTGGAAACTGGGTCGTGTACTGGAATTACATCCTGGCACAGATGGAATAGTTCGTGTGGTCACTCTCAAGACCGCAGGTGGCTCGCTGAAGAGAGCCATCACAAAACTATGTCCACATCGAATGGAAGAAAACTAAGCATAGATGTGTACAGACTTGTGTTTTATATTATTCTGTTTGTATGTAATAGTGATGTACTTTTATTTATCTTGAACCAACTGTTGCTTAACTCATTTCACTTGTTTAGTTTATATCTTAATTATTTTTATGTTTCATTGAAAGTATATTTTCAAGGTGGGCGGAATGTTTGGTCATACTACTAGGTACATTTTATGCAGTGAAAGGAATGTTTACAAATGTTTCATGCTCTATGGTTGGCAGCAGTACTTCTATTGTTTTTATTTTGTATATCATTGTTGTTGGCTTTTTTCGTGTTGGTTATAACTGTATTGGAATGGATGTAAATCTTAATATGTACATTATGAGAAAATATATTAGTTGTAATGATGAACATTATTACAATTAAACATAGGTATTTGGTATATTTGGGGTTTTTGTTGTATTTATGCCATATTTACTGTGGATTCACACGCTCGCCCAAAAACTAGCAAGGAACATAAACGTAGTCACGTGACGAGCTCTAAGCCAATCACAAGATTTCCATCCAATTGGTGCGAGCCTTTATGCTGAAGTTCAACTCATCTCTACTTTGTCCGCTCTGTCTGAGATCTTCAACACAGGAGAACCAATAAATTTCAGAACCAGCTATCTCAAATCAGTGTGCGTCCGCATTTGACAACGGTTAGAAGCTATCAGATAGCATCATTGGCTTTTGTGTGAGGATTTGAAATAACGGCATTCCACACATTCTAAAGTTGTGATTAATACACGTCTTGTCAGAGGTGAAGGAAGGGTTTAGAAATAAAATAAACCTGTGCTGCAGCCGAGGATGGAACCCTGGACTTCTGTCACCGAAGGCTGACACTTTACCCCTAGACCAACAGGTTACATTAAAAACAGTTAAGAGCTTACAACACTTTTTTACTTAAAGATATTTACACTCTAGACCTTAAATTATTATTATTATTATTATTATTATTATTATTATTATTATTAGCACCGCGTCTTACTACCCGTTCGGGTTATACGCACTTACGCTAATGTGTAGTGGTAGGGTGATTGTGAGATGAAATGAAGGACCTACAGTTTAACGTGTAATCCAAACCACGGTGGAGGCCTGGCATTCCCCACATTCACAAGATGTCTTGCTAAACCTTAAATTATTATTATTATTATTATTATTATTATTATTATTATTATTATTATTATTTACTATTATTATTAGCACCGCGTCTTACTACCCGTTCGGGTTATACGCACTTACGCTAATGTGTAATGGTAGGGTGATTGTGAGATGAAATGAAGGACCTACAGTTTAACGTGGAATCCGAACCACGGTGGAGGCCTGGCATTCCCTACATTCACAAGATATCTTGTCAGAGGTGAAGGAAGGGTTTGGAAATCAGATAAATCTGTGCCGGGACCGAGGATTGAACCCCGGCCACCAGCATAGAAGTCTGACCCCTTACCCCTAGACCACCAGGTCGCCCATCTAAACCTTAAAAAAGCATAGATATCATTTAAAGTGTTTTTAAACTCGTAAATCAAAAACAAAATTACTGCTTTTCATTCATTTAAACCTCCCCAATCTGATAATATTATTAATACTTGCAGATGACCTAACCAGTATTATGGTTTGAATTTCCAGAATTTATTTATAAAAAAAACAGAAAAAACCCACAGCCAATATTATACACTTAATTTATTAGAAAATGATCATAAAAGTATATCTTAATAAGCAACAATTTTATCAATCAAAGTATTTTTAAAATCTCTTTATTAATCGTTATATTGTAGCCGTTTTGGTAACATTAAATAAAGTATGAAATCGAACTATGGTACCACAAAGATATATCTACGGTCATAGTAACTTTGAAGAAACAAATAAATTACCTTTTATAACTAAAATATGTCAAATGGATAAGATTTTATCAAATATCTTTTTTTTGTCCACCCGAAAATAATATAAACCATTTTAAATCAGGATTAAAACCCTTTATATATAAAAAAATTTAACTCAGCGTCTTAAAAATAAAGTATAAATCTTTTAGATTTAATTTATTATTTGCACTACATATGTGTAATATAATAATTAATCATTAATAAATTCATAATTAGTTATTCACAGTAATAAAGATTCTGAAAAGAGGGAAACCGGCTTTATGTTACTATTTAAAACCAATAAATGTGGGTAGCACTGCTGCTAAAATAATGAGTTGTGTGGTTAAATCTTTAACAGCTTAAAAAAAGAATGCCAATTTATTAATGAGACTAAAATAATTAATTAGCTAAGTATATCACAAATAATTTGTTTTATTATGAAGGGAACAAAAAAGTAAATTAATTTAGTTGATCAAACTATTTGGACATTGCAAAAAGACATAACCCCTCCCCCATCACTCCTTCCCTACAGGCAAGAAATAATTATAGGACTTAAGGCTTTCTTTAAATCTGGCTTTGTGCGTAGCTAGGCAAACTATCCTGCAATCATGTGTGGAGCTATAGCATACCGCGCTGGCTGATTGAATAAGTTGCTACCTTACAAACTCGACGGAGTGTACATGCCTGATTGTTAGCCATCTATTATTTGTAAAATGTAAGCTCCTCTTAAAATATATAATTCTTAGGTTTTTCTTAACTCTCCATGAGGGTTAATACAAGATAGCCAGCTTAAATATTCTATTATTATTATTCTTAATAACTCTAAAAATATAGGATTTGATGCTATGTTTCTATTTTCAATTGTTTCACTATCATTCATGATTGGACCTCTCAGGTATTAGTCGGATACTGGCCTGGCTAGATTGTTTTTATGTATATTGCCTAAAACTTAATTCCCTTTAATACTGTTGCCAACTTGTGGCAGACGCTCCTTCGTTCGAGTAAGAGCAAATATCCCTATTTCTAGAGTTACTAACCTAAACGAAATGTTCTATCTAACTTCTGTCAGTTCCTTTTCTACAAAGTGTTAACATCTATTCGTCCAAGCATATGTTTTCTACCTCGATAACGGAATACAGTTATCATTAATTAATTTAATTAAAATCTTTTCACTCATTTGTAATTATATATATTTTAGTTTGATTTTTAATAAACTTATTTGTTAAACTTATATATTTCTGTGATGCATTTTCCTTCCCTGTCCTTCATCAATTATAACTTATGTAATTACGTTATAGTAATCGTCTCTTTCTCTACGTGATAAGAGAAGTGACGGTTCAGGGAAAATGGTTAAAAAATGTGCCAAACGCACCAAATGGGCAAATGGGGTAAATAGTGTAAACTCCGTAAATAAACAAGTAAACAAGGTGGATGCGAGGAAAGAATGTTAGAATAATTTTGATTGGATTTAACAACCAATTATCTATGTTGTACCACTCTTTTTTTATTTTGTCTGTATTAGTACCAACATGCAAGAGATCAAAATATGCTATATAGAGAAGTTATAGCTTTATATTCAACAGAACTGTCAGCTATTAAAAGATGTTCAGATTATATCTCTATATTGATATTGCGTATTTTCCAGGCTATTAGTAAGAATATTCCCCGCGCGGAGAATGGAAACATCAGTTAGCATTATATAACTACAATACTGCAAACCACTGTTTGTTCTACAAGGACAACAACAATAAATCAATCAAAGAAATTAGAGTGAGAGTAAAGAGGAATCAGGAATACTGCGACACAAAAGTAGTGGGATGAGGGCTTCTTATGGCCCGCTTATGCACACATAGTGTTTTCAGGACATTGGCAGGGTGAGGGTGTGGGTGGAGGAGGTGTGGGGGGGGGATGATCCTGGAGATGGTGGGAAGCTGGGATGGGTTGTATGGAAGTCTCCCCTCCCCCCTTTCCTCACCGGAGACTCGCGGATGTGTGTTCTCTCTCTGTCTCTCCCTCTCATCCTCTCTCTCTCCTTACTGAGACACAAAAGTAGTGGGATGAGGGCTTCTTATGGCCCGGGCTAGGAATAGTAGGACAGAGGGGGATTGCCCCCCTCACCCCTTTCCCGCGCCGGAAAGTCGCGAGCGCGGGCTCTATCTCTCTGTCCCTTTCTCTCTCTCTCCTCCCCTCTTTCTATCTCTCTGTCCCTCCCTCTCATCCTCTCTCTCCTTCTTTCTCTCTCTCTCATCAGTATACAACGTAGGATATCAGAACAGTGGCTCGTCATGGAGGTGGGTGAAGGGGGGGGGGGGGTTGACTCGTGGGGTCTCCTCTCAAGACGGGTCAGCTCACTTCCCTCTATGCCTTGTGCCAGCTCATTATCATAGAGACGATCGGTAAGGTCTACCCTTTGTCCCCCCTAGGTTATGATCAACACAGCTGCAGGAAGAATACCTTAGATTTTAATCGGACTGAACGGCTCCTAGGTAGTCCATTATCATAATCGAGAATCTTGAATCGGTATTCCTGACAATGATATATTTTAATCGTTCTGAACGGCTCTCTGAAACATGGGCTTATCGTAACAACCTATATCACGGAGGGTAACGCAACGGATACTATCTCATGAGTCAATTTCAAGAGCTAGTATGAATCCATCCAGCCGTCTTAATGAGAGAGCTAGTTAATCACTAGTATGAATCCATCCACCCGTCTCAATGAGCTACTATCTCATGAAGTTGTCTCAATGAGATAGTCGTCTCAAGGAGCTAATATGAACCAATTTCAAGAGTTAGTATGAATCTATCCAGTCATCTTAATGACCTGCCATCTCATGAAGTTATCTCAAATAGATAGTTATCTCGGGGAGCTTTCTCAGAGAGCTAGTTAATCACTAGTATGAATCCATCCACCCGTCTCAATGAGCTACTATCTCATGAAGTTGTCTCAATGAGATAGTCGTCTCAAGGAGCTAATATGAACCAATTTCAAGAGTTAGTATGAATCCATTCAGTCATCTTAATGACCTGCCATCTCATGAAGTTATCTCAAGTAGATAGTTATCTCGGGGAGCTATCTCAGAGAGCTAGTTAATCACTAGTATGAATCCATCCACCCGTCTCAATGAGCTACTATCTCATGAAGTTGTCTCAATGAGATAGTCGTCTCAAGGAGCTAATATGAACCAATTTCAAGAGTTAGTATGAATCCATTCAGTCATCTTAATGACCTGCCATTTCATGAAGTTATCTCAAGTAGATAGTTATCTCAGGGAGCTATCTCAGAGAGCTAGTTAATCACTAGTATGAATCCACCCAGTTGTCTCAATGAGCTACTATATCATGAAGTTGTCTCATTACCACAATGAGATAGTATGAATCCACCTAGTTGTCTCAATGAGCTACTATCTCTTGAAGTTGTCTCAATGAGATAGTCGTCTCAAGGAGCTAATATGAACCAATTCAGTCGTCTTTATGACCTGTCATCTCATGAAGTTATCTCAAGGAGATAGTTATCTCGGGGAGCTATCTCAGAGAGCTAGTTAATCGCTAGTATGAATCTATCCTGCTGTCTCAATGAGTTACTATCTCAGAGAGCTAATGCAGTGTTATTCAAATGGAGTAACCGATTTAAATACTGTTAATTCCTTCACAATCCAGCTACATTTAAAGGTAATTAAGATTGTTAATAAATGACAAAACTTTGTTTTTTAATAAATGATCGAACTTTGTTTAATTCAATATACAAATGGAGTAACCGATTTTAATACTGTTAACTCCTTCACAATCCAGATACATTAAAAGGTAATTAAGATTGTTAATAAATGACTGAACTTTATTTTTTTTAATAAATGATCGAACTTTGTTAATTCAATATTCAAATGGAGTAACCGATTTAAATACTGTTAACTCCTTCACAATCCAGCTACATTTAAAGGTAATTATAGATTGTTAATAAATGACTGAACTTTGTTTAATGATAAAAGGGAAATGTACTAAGGTAAATAATATTAAAAAGAAAATGGAGTAACCGATTTAAATACTGTTAACTCCTTCATAATCCAGCTATATTTAAAGGTAATTAAGATTGTTAATAAATGACTGAACTTTGTTTAAGGATAAAAGGGAAATGTACAAAGGTAAATAAATGGCTGAACTTTGTTTTTAATAAATGATCGAACTTTGTTTAATTGTATATTCAAATAGAGTAACTGATTTAACAGTATTTAAATCGGTTATTCCATTTGAATATTGAATTAAACAAAGTTCGATCATTTATTAAAAACAAAGTTCAGTCATTTATTAACAATCTTAATTACCTTTAAAGGTAACTGGATTGTGAAGGAGTTAACAGTATTTATATCGGTTACTCCATTTTCTTTTTAATGTTATTTACCTTAGTACATTTCCCTTTTATCATTAAATAAAGTTCAGTCATTTATTAACAATCTTAATTACCTTTAAATGTAGCTGGATTGTGAAGGAGTTAACAGTATTTAAATCGGTTACTCCATTTGAATAACACTGCATTAGCTCTCTGAGATAGTAGCTCATTGAGACAGCAGGATATATTCATACTTGTGATTAACTAGCTCTCTTAGATAGCTCCCCGAGATAACTATCTCCTTGAGATAACTTCATGAGATGACAGGTCATAAAGACGACTGAATTGGTTCATATTAGCTCCTTGAGACGACTATCTCATTGAGACAACTTCATGAGATAGTAGTTCATTAAGATGGCAGGATAGATTCATACTAGTGATTAACTAGCTCTCTGAGATAGCTCCCACGCGATAACTATCTCCTTGAGATAACTTCATGAGATAGTAGATCATTAAGATGACTGAATTAGTTCATATTAGCTCCTTGAGACGACTATCTCATTGAGACAACTTCATGAGATAGTAGCTCATTGAGACGGGTGGATGGTTTCATACTAGTGATTAACTAGCTCTCTCATTAAGACGGCGGGGGATGGATTCATACTAGCTCATTGAGGTAATGAGAGAACTTCTTGATATAGTAGTTCATTGAGACAACTGGATGGATTTGAAACAATGCATTAGCTCTCTGAGATAGTAGCTCATTGAGACAGCAGGATAGATTCATACTAGTGATTAACTAGCTTTCTGAGACAACTCACGCGAGATAACGATCTCCTTGAGATAACTTCATTAGATAGTAGATCATTAAGACGGGTGAATGGATTCGTACTAACTCTTAAAATTGGTTCATATTAGCTCCTTGAGACGACTATCTCATTGAGACAACTTCATTAGATAGTAGCTCATTGAGACAACTGGATGGATTCATACTATCTCATTGAGGTAATGAGACAACTTCATGAGATAGTAGTTCATTAAGATGGCAGGATAGATTCATACTAGTGATTAACTAGCTCTCTGAGATAGCTCCCCGAGATAACTATCTCCTTGAAATAACTTCGTGAGATGACAGGTCATTAAGACGACTGAACTGGTTTATATTAGCTCCTTGAGACGAGTATCTTATTGAGACAACTTCATAAGATAGTAGTTCATTGAGACAACAGGATGGATTCATACTAGTGATTAACTAGCTCTCTCATTAAGACGGCTGGATGGATTCATACTAGCTCATTGAAGTAATGAGGCAACTTCATGAGATAGTAGCTCATTGAGACAACTGGATGGATTTGAAACACTGTATTAGCTCTCTGAGATAGTAGCTCATTGAGACAACAGGATAGATTCATGCTAGCTCATTGAGGTAATGAGACAACTTCATGAGGTAGTAGCTAATTAAGACGGGTGGATGGATTCATACTAGTGATTAACTAGCTCTCTGAGATAGCTCCCGCGAGATAACTATCTCCTTGAGATAACTTCGTGAGATGACAGGTCATTAAGACGACTGAATTGGTTCATATTAGCACCTTGAGACGACTATCTCATTGAGACAACTTCATGAGATAGTAGTTCATTGAGACATTAGGATGGATTCATACTAGTGATTAACTAGCTCTCTCATTAAGACGGCTGAATGGATTCATACTAGCTCATTGAGGTAATGAGGCAACTTCATGAGATAGTAGTTCATTGAGACAACAGGATAGATTCATACTAGGTCATTGAGGTGATGAGACAACTTCATAATATAGTGACTCATTGGGACATCAGGATAGATTCATTCTAGTGATTAATTAGCTCTCTGAGATAGCTCCCCGAGATAACTATCTCCTTGAGATAACTTCATGAGATGACAGGTCATTAAGACGACTGAATTGGTTCATATTAGCTCATTGAGACGACTATCTCATTGAGACATTTTCATGAGATAGTGCTCATTGGGACAACAGGATGGATTTGAAACACTGTATTAGCTCTCTGAGATTGCGGCTCATTGAGACAACAGGATAGATTCATACTAGCTCATTGAGGTAATGAGACAACTTCATGAGATAGTAGCTCATTGAGATAGCAGGATAGATTCATACTAGCTCATTGAGGTGATGAGACAACTTCATAATATAGTGACTCATTGGGACATCAGGATAGATTCATACTAGTGATTAACTAGCTCCCTGAGATAGCTCCCGCGAGATAACTATCTCCTTGAGATAAATTCGTGAGATGACAGGTCATTAAGACGACTGAATTGGTTCATATTAGCACCTTGAGACGACTATCTCATTGAGACAACTTCATGAGATAGTAGTTCATTGAGACATTAGGATGGATTCATACTAGTGATTAACTAGCTCTCTCATTAAGACGGCTGGATGGATTCATACTAGCTCATTGAGGTAATGAGGCAACTTCATGAGATAGTAGTTCATTGAGACAACAGGATAGATTCATACTAGTGATTAACTAGCTCTCTGAGATAGCTCCGCGAGATAACTATCTCCTTGATATAACTTCGTGAGATGACCGGTCATTAAGACGACTGAATTTGTTCATATTAGCTCCTTGAGACGAGTATCTCATTGAGACAACTTCATGAGATAATAGTTCATTGAGACGGGTGGATGGATTCATACTAGTGATTAACTAGCTCTCTCATTAAGACGGCTGGATGGATTCATACTAGCTCTTGAAATTGACTCATGAGATAGTATCCGTTGCGTTACCCTCCGTGATATAGGTTGTTACGATAAGCCCATGTTTCAGAGAGCCGTTCAGAACGATTAAAATATATCATTGTCAGGAATACCGATTCAAGATTCTCGATTATGATAATGAACTACCTAGGAGCAGTTCAGTCCGATTAAAATCAAAGGTATTCTTCCTGCAGCTGTGTTGATCATAGCCTAGGGGGGACAAAGGACAGACCCTACCGATCGTCTATATGATAATGAGCTGGCACAAGGTATGGAGGGAAGTGAGCTGACCCGTCTTGAGAGAAAACACCCTCGAGTCTCATGGCGAGATGAGACACTATCTTATGAAGTTGTCTCATTACCTCAATGAGCTACAATGAATTCATCCAGTTGTCTCTACATGGAGGTAGCTAATGAATCACGATGTTACTTGGAGGTAGCTAATGGATCGGGATGTTACATGGGGCTAGCTAATGAATCATGATCTTACATGGAGGTAGCTGATGAATCATAATGCTACATGGAGTTAGTTAATGAATCATGATGTTACATGGAGGTAGCTAATGAATCATAATGCTACATGGAGTTAACTAATGAATCATTATGTTACATGGAGGTAGCTAATGAATCATAATGCTACATGGAGTTAACTAATGAATCATTATGTTACATGGAGGTAGCTAATGAATCATAATGCTACATGGAGTTAACTAATGAATCACGATCTTACATGGACGTAACTAATGAATCACGGGCTTACATGGAGGTAGCTAATGAATCATAATGCTACATGGAGGTAGCTAATGAATCATAATGCTATATGGAGTTAACTAATGAATCATTATGTTACATGGAGGTAGCTAATGAATCATAATGCTACATGGAGTTAACTAATGAATCATTATGTTACATGGAGGTAGCTAATGATGTTACATGAATGTAGCTAATGAATCATAATGCTACATGGAGTTAACTAATGAATCATTATGTTACATGGATCTAGCTAATGAATCATAATGCTACATGGAGGTAGCTAATGATGTTACATGAATGTAGCTAATGAATCATAATGCTACATGGAGTTAACTAATTAATCATTATGTTACATGGAGGTAGCTGATGAATCATAATGCTACATGGAGTTAACTTATGAATCATGATGTTACATGGATCTAGCTAATGAATCACGGGCTTACATGGAGGTAGCTAATGAATCATAATGCTACATGGAGTTAACTAATGAATCACGATCTTACATGGAGGTAGCTAATGAATCATAATGCTACATGGAGTTAGCTAATGAATCATGATGTTACATGGAGCTGGCTAATGAATCATGATGTTACATGAAGGTAGTTAATGAATCACGATGTTACATGAATGTAGCTAATGAATCACGATGTTACATGAATGTAGCTAATGAATCATAATGCTACATGGAGTTAACTAATGAATCATTATGTTACATGGAGGTATCTAATGAATCATAATGCTACATGGAATTAACTAATGAATCATTATGTTACATGGAGGTAGCTAATGAATCATAATGCTACATGGAGTTAACTAATGAATCGTGATGTTACATGGATATAGCTAATGAATCATAATGCTACATGGAGTTAACTAATGAATCATTATGTTAAATGGAGGTAGCTAATGAATCATAATGCTACATGGAGTTAACTAATTAATCATTATGTTACATGTAGGTAGCTAATGAATCATAATGCTACATGGAGTAACTAATGAATCATTATGTTACATGGAGGTAGCTAATTAATCATAATGCTACATGGAGTTAACTAATGAAACACGATCTTACATGGAGGTAGCTAATGAATCATAATGCTACATGGAGTTAACTAATGAATCATGATGTTACATGGAGGTAGCAAATGAATCATAACGCTACATGGAGTTAACTAATTAATCATTATGTTACATGGAGGTAGCTAATGAATCATGATGTTACATGGATCTAGCTAATGAATCACGGGCTTACATGGAGGTAGCTAATGAATCATAATGCTACATGGAGTTAACTAATGAATCACAATCTTACATGGAGGAAGCTAATGAATCATAATGCTTTATGGAGTTAACTAATGAATCATTATATAACATGGAGGTAGCTAATGAATCATAATGCTACATGGAGTTAACTAATGAATCATATGTTACATGGAGGTAGCTAATGAATCATAATGTTAGATGGAGTTAACTAATGAATCATTATGTTACATGAAGGTAGCTTATGAATCATAATGCTACATGGAGTTAACTAATTAATCATAATGCTACATGTAGGTAGCTAATGAATCATAATGCTACATGGAGTTAACTAATGAATCATGATGTTACATGGATCCAGCTAATGAATCACGGGCTTACATGGAGGTAGCTAATGAATCATAATGCTACATGGAGTTAACTAATGAATCATAATGTTACATGAATGTAGCTAATGAATCATGATGTTACATGGGGCTAGCTAATGAATCACGATCTTACATGGAGGTAGCTAATGAATAATAATGCTAAATGGAGTTAACTAATGAATCATAATGTTACATGAATGTAGCTAATGAATCATGATGTTACATAGAGGTAGCTAATGATGTTACATGAATGTAGCTAATGAATCATAATGCTACATGGAGGTAGCTAATGAATCATGATGTTACATGGATCAAGCTAATGAATCACGATCTTACATTGAGGTAGCTAATGAATCATAATGCTACATGGAGTTAGCTAATGAATCATGATGTTACATGGAGCTGGCTAATGAATCATGATGTTACATGAAGGTAGTTAATGAATCACGATGTTACATGAATGTAGCTAATGAATCACGATGTTACATGAATGTAGCTAATGAATCATAATGTTACATGGAGGAAGCTAATGAATCACGATGTTAAATGGAGTTAGCTAATGAATAATAATGCTACATGGAGTTAGCTAATGAATCATGATGTTACATGGAGGTAGCTAATGAATAATAATGCTACATGGAGGTATCTAATGAATCGTGATGTTACATGAATGTAGCTAATGAATCATAATGCTACATGGAGGTAGCTAATGAATCGTGATGTTACATGGATCTAGCTAATGAATCATGATCTTACATGGAGGTAGCTAATGAATCATAATGCTACATGAAGGTAGCTAATGAATCATGATGTTACATGGAGGTAGCTAATGAATAATAATGCTACATGGAGTTAGCTAATGAATCATGATGTAACATGAATGTAGCTAATGAATCACGATGTTACATGAAGGTAGCTAATAAATCACGATATTACATGAATGTAGCTAATGAATCATGAAGTTACATGGAGGTAGCTAATGAATAATAATGCTACATGGAGTTAGCTAATGAATCATGATGTTACATGGAGGTAGCTAATGAATCGTGATGTCACATGGAGTTAGCTAATGAATCATAATGCTACATGGAGGTAGCTAATGAATCGTGATGTTACATGGAGCTAGCTAATGAATCATGATGTTACATGAAGGTAGCTAATGAATCATAATGTTACATGGAGGTAGCTAATGAATCACGATGTTACATGGAGCTAGCTAATGAATCATAATGCTACATGGAGGAAGCTAATGAATCACGATGTTAAATGGAGATAGCTAATGAATCACGATGTTAAATGGAGATAGCTAATGAATCACGATGTTAAATGGAGATAGCTAATGAATCATGATGTTACATAGAGGTAGATAAAGATTCATGATGTTACAAGGAGGTAGCTAATGAATCATGATGTTACATGGAGCTAGCTAATGAATCGTGATGTCACATGGAGTTAGCTAATGAATCATTATGTTACATGGAGGTAGCTAATGATGTTACATGAATGTAGCTAAATAATCATAATGCTACATGGAGTTAACTAATGAATCATTATGTTACATGGAGGTATCTAATGAATCATAATGCTACATGGAATTAACTAATGAATCATTATGTTACATGGAAATAGCTAATGAATCATAATGCTACATGGAGTTAACTAATGAATCTTGATGTTACATGGATCTAGCTAATGAATCATAATGCTACATGGAGTTAACTAATGAATCATTATGTTACATGGAGGTAGCTAATGAATCATAATGCTACATGGAGGTAGCTAATGAATCATAATGCTACATGGAGGTATATAATGAATCATAATGCTACATGGAGTTAACTAATTAATCATTATGTTACATGGAGGTAGCTAATGAATCATAATGCTACATGGAGTAACTAATGAATCATTATGTTACATGGAGGTAGCTAATGAATCATAATGCTACATGGAGTTAACTAATGAAACACGATCTTACATGGAGGTAACTAATGAATCATAATGCTACATGGAGTTAACTAATGAATCATGATGTTACATGAAGGTAGCTAATGAATCATAATGCTACATGGAGTTAACTAATGAATCATTATGTTACATGGAGGTAGCTAATGAATCATGATGTTAAATGGATCTAGCTAATGAATCACGGGCTTACATGGAGGTAGCTAATGAATCATAATGCTACATGGAGTTAACTAATGAATCACGATCTTACATGGAGGTAGCTAATGAATCATAATGCTTTATGGAGTTAACTAATGAATCATTATATTACATCGAGGTAGCTAATGAATCATAATGCTACATGGAGTTAACTAATGAATCATGATGTTACATGGATCCAGCTAATGAATCACGGGCTTACATGGAGGTAGCTAATGAATCATAATGCTACATGGAGTTAGCTAATGAATCATAATGTTACATGAATGTAGCTAATGAATCATGATATTACATGGGGCTAGCTAATGAATCACGATCTTACATTGAGATAGCTAATGAATCATAATGCTACATGGAGTTAACTAATGAATCATAATGTTACATGAATGTAGCTAATGAATCATGATGTTACATGGAGGTAGCTGATGATGTTACATGAATGTAGCTAATGAATCATAATGCTACATTGAGGTAGCTAATGAATCATGATGTTACATGGATCTAGCTAATGAATCACGATATTACATGGAGGTAGCTAATGAATCATAATGCTACATGGAGTTAGCTAATGAATCATGATGTTATATGGAGATAGCTAATGAATCATGATGTTACATGGAGCTGGCTAATGAATCATGATGTTACATGAAGGTAGTTAATGAATCACGATGTTACATGAATGTAGCTAATGAATCATAATGTTACATGGAGGTAGCTAATGAATCACGATGTTACATGGAGGTAGCTAATGAATAAAAATGCTACATGGAGTTAGCTAATGAATCATGATGTTACATGGAGGTAGCTAATGAATCATAATGTTACATGGAGGTAGCTAATGAATCGTGATGTTACATGGAGGTAGCTAATGATGTTACGTTACATGAATGTAGCTAATGAATCATAATTCTACATGGAGGTAGCTAATGATGTTACATGAATGTAGCTAATGAATCATAATGCTACATGGAGGTAGCTAATGAATCGTGATGTTACATGGATCTAGCTAATGAATCATGATCTTACATGGAGCTAGCTAATGAATCATAATGCTACATGGAGGTAGCTAATGAATCATGATGTTACATGGAGGTAGCTAATGAATAATAATGCTACATGGAGTTAGCTAATGAATCATGATGTTACATGAATGTAGCTAATGAATCACGATGTTACATGAAGGTAGCTAATAAATCACGATATTACATGAATGTAGCTAATGAATCATGAAGTTACATGGAGGTAGCTAATGAATATTAATGCTACATGGAGTTAGCTAATGAATCATGATGTTACATGGAGGTAGCTAATGAATCGTGATGTCACATGGAGTTAGCTAATGAATCATAATGCTACATGGAGGTAGCTAATGAATCGTGATGTTACATGGAGCTAGCTAATGAATCATGATGTTACATGAAGGTAGCTAATGAATCATAATGTTACATGGAGGTAGCTAATGAATCACGATGTTACATGGAGCTAGCTAATGAATCATAATGCTACATGGAGGAAGCTAATGAATCACGATGTTAAATGGAGATAGCTAATGAATCACGATGTTAAATGGAGATAGCTAATGAATCATGATGTTACATAGAGGTAGCTAATGATTCATGATGTTACATGGAGGTAGCTAATGAATCATGATGTTACATGGAGGTAGCTAATAAATCGTGATGTTAAATGGAGCTAGCTAATGAATCAGTAAGTACGCCCGTATTAGCTTAGAGGAAGTGAACCCACATTTGCATGAAGGGAGAGTGGAAAAACCAACCCTCAGTTCACCCTGCCAAGATTCGAAACCGGGATCCCTCTTTTTACGAATTTTGCACTGCTGGATCAAGATGAATCCCTCAAGGTAGCACATACCTCTTCCTAACTGTTAGATCAATACGAATCTCCCAAGGTAGTACCATTTGCTTGGAGAGAGGATGGAAAAACAAACACATCATCTTCCGATATATTTTGAAAAAGGTTTTATCCGAATGTACCGTGAGTAAAATCGTCCATCCTGGAAGTGGAGCCTCATTTGCTTGGAGGGAGAGTGGGAAAACAAACACATCATCTTCCGATATGTTTTGAAAAAAGTTTTATCCTAATGTACCGTGAGTAAAATCGTTCGGGAACCCGCATTTGCTTGGAAAAACCGATCCACAGTTCACCTGACCGGGATTCGAACCTCAATCACATTTTTTTTAGGTTTTGAATTCCCGAATAATTTTTAAAGTAAGTACGCTCGTATTAGCTGAACCCGCATTTGCTTGGAGGGAGAGTGGAAAACCGACCCTCAGTTCACCCTGCCAAGATTCGAACCTCGATCTCCCTACGCTAATGGATTAGGAATTGGGAAGGTTGAATTAGGAACCTACATTTGCTTGGAGGGAGAGTGTAAAACCAACCCTCAGTTCACCCTGCCAAGATTCGAACCTTGATCTCCCCTACGCTAATGGCTTAGGAATTGGGAAGGGGAACCTACATTTGTAAAGTGGAACCCCCCCAGTTCACCCGACCGGGATTCGAACCTTCAAACATATCAGACATCTTAGCTCCCGGCACGGCCTCGGAGGAGGGGGACTAGAGCAAAAAAAGTTCGTCGTCCTCGAGCAGGGCTGCAACCCATCCCCTTCGTCATGATACTTTTCTCCTAGCTGCCCTGAAACATGAACCATGTATAAGAGGTATAGCTACATCCTCACACCATATTTCCCCTAGCTCTCCCAGTATTCCTACGAGTATGTGTGCGAGAGAGAAAGAGACAGAGAGATAGAACCCACGTCCGCGAGTCTCCGGCTCTGGAAAGGGGTGAGGGGAGACTTCCTCTGAACCAATCATACAACCCATCCTCGCTGCCCACCGTCTCCATGATCATCCCCCCCCCCCCCTCACCCTGCCACTGTCCTGAAAACACTATGTGCGCATAAGCGGGCCATAAGAAGCCCTCATCCCACTACTTTTGTGTCGCAGTATGCCTGATTCCTCTTTACTAGTGAGATACCTGAGTACATTCGTGCGTTTTCTCGAACCTTGTCAAATGAAAACCTACCTGATTCTCGACTTGTTTGTTGAGATCTTTGAATTGAGACACAAGCTCCCCCAGTGTCTTCACCAGTAGGTTGTCTGCAACATACATATACACATTATACACACTATACACGAACTGATTACACATCAACTAAACATCTACAACAGGCTTTCAGTCATTTAGGAAGTAAAACGACCAATAAGATTACACAATTTCAATCTCTTCATTATTAATAATAATAGTTTTGGGATTCTAGCAGTTTGTGAAATAAACTGTTATAGATACTGTTAGCTGTACCCGATGAAGTCTAGTGTATAGCCTATCATTTGTTTTATTTTACACAGGAGAAATATAAAGTTGAGACCAGTGAAACCGTTTCTAATCTTGTTTTTCTTTGAATTATTCATGGAAATGCATTAGGACAGCTTATAAATGTGAAGTTTTGAATTATAAGTCTCAGGTCTACATATTTAAGGATAAATTGATATAAATATAAACTATAAACCATCATATAATTATTATATACCTACTTTAAAGCTATAATATTAATAAATATCTGGTTGCAAGCACTATTGGCGTAGAGAACAGTGAACCATTTAGATTAATTTAAACAATTTAAATTATTAGGAAAATAACACCTGGAGTCTGGACAAGGGAATCGAAACCGGCACTTTTGGTTTAGCATAACAAAACTCTACCACTGAGCTATACAGGAGATAGTAAAGTATTGGCGTGATATTCCAAAGGTACCGGGTTCTACTTCTGAGCCCAAGTGTAATCTTTTAACTAATTTAAAGTATTCTAATTATGTTCATCTATCTACGGACACATATATAATAACCCCGGTCTCAACTTGTGTGTATACAAGTTGTCATAAGCCCATATATTAGGGTGTCTGGGTTTTATATAAATACCTTTTTCATTATTTATACAATGAACATAATGTCTACAGTAATCATTAGTTGAATAGGCTTATAGCTATGTTATTGGATAAATATGATTATAGGATGAGCAAGAGGGTAAGGGAGGGTTAGCATTAAATGATACTCCGCAGCTATTAGGATATGCAGAGGATTTAGCTTGGTAATAGTAAGGAAATAGATTTAGAAGTGAACGCTGAAAAGATAACACAGAAATGGGATGATAATTTAAAGACCGCTTCGAGCACCATAGCCTATTATTTGACAGGGTTAATGAGTTTAAATATTTAAGAAATAGTTCAACCATATTTAACGATATTATATTGGAAATTAGGAAAATAATTCAGTCGGGAAATTCATTATATTACTCTGTCAGTAAGTAGTTGAAATATTGCCTGATTTCAAATAATGTAAAACCCAAAATTTTCAAAGCAATTTTACCAATTTCTTTCTTTGGGTATGAAACAGAGTCTCTTAATTTACTTGACGAAAACAAAATTCGGGTTTTCGAAAACATGGTGCTTAAGAAGATATTTGATCTAAATATAGATGAGGCTAAAGGAGAGGGGAGGAGGTTACATAGTTATGAGTTGCATACCCTGTACTCATGACAAGAAATTGTTAGGGTAATCAATTATCGTAGAATATGGTGGGCAGGTAGTGCAGCGTGAATGGAAGATTCTAGGATCTTGTTCAGGGTTTTGATAGGCAAACCCATTAGGAAGAGACCAAAAGAAAGATATAGACGCAGATGGGGGAATAACATTAGAATGGACCTACAAGATATAAGATGTAATGAGAACTGGATATAACTAGCTCAAGATAGGGATAGGGTGTAATGAAGAGGACTGGATAGAACTAGCTCAAGATAGGGATAGGGTGTAATGAAGAGGACTGGATAAAACTAGCTCAAGATATAAATAAGGTGTAATGAGGAGGACAGGTTGGAGCTCTCTCAAGATACGTATAAGGGCCGTACTTTTGTAGGGGTGGCAATGAACTTTCGAGCTCCTAATTGCCCTGAGTAAGTAAACCTCCAGTTATTGCTTACAGATTTCCTACCTTTATTATCACAGTCGCTCAGGATCGGAATATCACCTGGAAATTAAAAAAAAGTTCGATGTAAATCTGGCACAACAACAGAAATTGACAACATAGCTTTCCCCTTTCATACAAGCTCAAAGGCACTAAAAATGACTCGATAAAAATCCACTTGAATAATTATCTATGTCGATTTGATATGTAATGTTATTTGCCTTCATTTGCCAAATTTATAGCATATATGTTCAAGATGCATGAAAATAAGCTTTTTCTTAAGTACCTTTCCAACTGTTAGAAACATCTAAACTTACCTTAAACCAGCCATAAACGTATATCCATACAAATAAGAGACTAAAGTTGGTTGTGCAGTTATATCTTGATAACTAATGTTTAACTGTTACAGTTATATTATTCTATTTCCAGCCCTACGGGCTTAGTTCGATAAAAAAATAATATTTGGTTCATTAAATGTATGCCTAACCTATTATAACAATAAGTTGTTCTCTGTCTATTACTCTTAAGGTGCGGTCACATAGCTACTAATGCACAGTAAAAATATCTGATCTGCGACCGAAATTCCAGATGAACCAATAATTATTTATTTTTTATTGTGACTATATGGACACTTTTCTAAATTGATATTGAATCATATAGTTAATTTTTTTATGCATATAATTTTAAAATTAACTAAAATAACGCATTTTTTAAAAGGTTGGATCAAAAAAACATATCATCTAAATGTTGTGTGTAATTTAAAAATATAATATTTTTAATCACAAACATATTCCCTGGGCCATAAATCTGTCATTAGTTACATAAATGTAGCATACCAGCGGACCGCCCGAGCGAGATTTGACATGGCTTGTACCAACTGGTTGAACTCGAGCATATGCAGACAAAATGATTGACAGCCAACTGGCTAAACCCCCCCCCCCAAAAAAAATCTACAAAATTAGCTTATAACCCGAACGGATAGTAAAACGCGATATTAATTGGTATTTTTTTTGCTTAGCTTCTTACTCCCCCGTTTGAGCTATACACAGAATACCAGAATTAGAAGAAGTGTACTCACATTAGCACGGAGGGAGAATTTTGATGAAATAATATAAAACTGTTATAAAACTCCCCCTGCCCCCTCTTTACACCCTTCGCCGTGTTCCAAACTTGTTGGCTCTTGTTCGAAATATGTTGGTACTTGTAATATCTTGTTTTCAGCATTTGCGCGGAGGGAGTGTAGAAACTCACCCTAGTTTCCCCGAGCGAGATTTGAACTCCGGCTTCCACCCTCGCCTCCCGCAGTCCTCCTGCACTGATTTTGGCCAGGCTAAATGTGTAACGGCCTTTGCCAGGGATTTAAATGTGAAGTAATTACCGTTTGTTGCCCTCTAAGGGACTTGAACCCCGACGTAACAATATATGGTTTGTATTTATAAAAGTAATTAGCATTTATCCCTCTAGACGGAGCAGAAGGACGATGAGGGGGGAAAACGGACTCGGTACACACGAGTGACAGGGATTCGAACTTATGTCTTCGGGTGAGCGAGAGAACCAAATGAGAGAGAGAGAGAGACAGAATAGTAAAATTAGTGATGTAGCAACATATGTGCCGAGTTGAAATGTGAAAACGGCCAAAGCTATTATTTATTTATGCTTACTCCATCATTGACACCTGGATACGGGATTCGAACCCGGATGCGGATAGCACAGACGGGCGGCCCGGCACGCAAGAGAGAATACAGGACCGAAAATCTCAATATCTAGATATATTTCCACTGCACCCCAAAGAGATTCGAACCGAATCCTAGAGATAAACATGACAGCAGAGCACTGTCTCACCGAACTACAGCCCCATTTTCATAGGGACAACTAGAAGTACCCTTAGATCTAATTTCACATATTCATACGTCAAGACAAGTGATCTAGAGAACCTAATATTACCTATAAAATATCATCGATACTCTAGTATTATTTTATAAATGTTGACTGAAAAATATTTGTATTCTATAAAATTCTCTTTGTATAAACAAATTGGAATCTACATATAATATATATTCATTCTTAGTGGACCTGAATTTAAAAGGTAGGTGTGTCCTCAATTTCGTGACGGTAAATAATGATACAATTTGGAGCAAAAAAAACCCATCAATTCATCCGACCATATTTGAAGCACATCACTGGCAAAAAAATACTAGGTGCTTGGTAAGCAATCTACCATCACAATGCATTTTATACATGTATCGATGGTCGCATGGTATAGGACGTCACTAGATGGTTGATGACATAGTAATCGACGTTTGAAGCAAAAGTGGGTACACATTCCACCCGGTATTGAAAAATTTGGTCAACCAGCAAAGACCCTTCGAAAATGGTGGGGGTGCAAGAAGTAGGACCGTACTAACAGACACTAGCTGAGCTATAGATATTGAGGTTTAAATCCCACTGTGCACGCCATCTATATGTCAGTCTCATCTTATTCTGGTGAGGGTAGAAATCGAATCCTCACCGTATAAAATATAGGTATTTCTCCCTCTGTAACATTTTATTAATCATCCTTACCAAACGTTTTGCAAGAAAGAGTACATGCCACTCATATATTATAGCGGAGGAGGTAGTGGGTTCAAATCTCGCTCAGGTGACCTAGGGTGATTGTCTACTCTTCCTCACTCCACGTAAACTCTGGAACATTACTACCTTACTCCTCCGGTCCATGACGGACATTCACGCATGTCGACGGACGATACCAAACGACCAATTTTAGTACAATTTGGTGGCGGTAGGTAGCTGCCCCTGACTAAGGCTTCCGAGGCCCATGATTTTGCCTAATCAGAGCTGTGTCAATGCTCTATAGTTGCGACATCACCGGAAAAACCCATTACCACTTAGGGGGTTGCGACATTGCGATGATTATTTGCAAAATCACCGGGAAAACCCCATAGCCGTGGGGAATATTGTCAGATACAATGACCTAGCTCACAGTTTTAAGGTCATCATCTATTTATTTCTTGTTAATCTGCCAAACTGGTGCCAGTCATCAGGGAAAACTCATTAACACATAGGGGGTTGAGACATTGCGATGACGACACCGCTAAAACCCATTACCACATAAGGGATTGCGCCATATGCCTTGATGGAGGGGAGAGTGAAGGGAAGTGAAAGGGGCCTCAAGGCAAAGAAACAATTTATCACATCCTACCCCAAACGGTCGTAAGGAGAGGTTCGTGCTGTTTGTTCCGGGAAGTGAAAGGCAGTCCAACAGAATTCAATATTACCTGTGAATTAACGAAAGTGTAAAATATTTATACTATTTTTTCAAAATATAGTTGCAAACATTAAATTAAAGTTACTCAATTCAATATTACCTATGAATTAATGAAAGAGTTATATATTATTCTGACAAAATATTGTTACGAACATTAAATTATTTTTTCGGTTGTTATAAGTGGATTGATGAATAATATGGTTGTTTTCACTTATACTTGGGTATAAATCTACCGTCATAATGAATTGTATACGTGCATCAATGGTCACATGGTTTAAGGCGTCACTAGATGGCCGGTGATCAACGTTTGAAGCAAATGCATGGACACATTTTACCTGGCGACCAGCAAAATGGTGGGGGTGCAGGAAGTATAGCCGTTCTAAATACATTAGCCGTGCTAAAGATATAGAGGTGTGCACGCGGTCGGAATGTAAGTATCATCTAATTCTGTTGAGGGTTAGGGGGGGGGGGGTTTAATGGAATCTTTGGTCACAAAGTTGTCATTAGAAAGCACATTTGAACCTGCAGCCTTCAGAATGCCACGACCGAAGCGGCAAACAGCCTTGGGGTGGTGGTGGGAAAGCACAGCTAACCAGCAACCTTCAGAAGGTCACGACCTATGTGCCAAGTGGCCTTGTGTGTCTTCATCAAGGGGCGTTGGCACTCTCTTTCAATATTTAACATAAGCTAGGTTTGTTGTGACATCAAATTTCTGGTCTGACCCCCCCATACATCACGAAGTGAGGGGTATGATAAGTAAGGGGAGGGGAGGATTAAAGTTAAAGGCAGTCCAACAGAGCGAGGGAGCAGTCAGTGTAACTTTTTTCGTTCTCTGCCGTGGCAATGTAGTTAGGGTGGGTAGTGAAGTAAAAGTGAAAGGGGCTTTACGGCTGTGATACGCTGTCGGCTGCTCTGTGGTCACACTCTTCGCTACGCTGCCATCAGGAGAGTTTCGTGCTCCGTATTACCTCTGATTACGAAGGAGGAACGCCCGACGCCGTGGACTGCGCACTAATAAATAATTAAAAACTCCAACGTCCTATCCGAATCCTATCCAAACATAAATAACCGATTAGTACAAATAAAAAAGCAATGAGCATTCATAAATAATCATTGAGCACAAATATAAAAGCAATGAGTATATATAAAATCAAATAAAACTAGAAAATACAAGTACCAACGTGTTTGGAACAAGCACCAACATGTCTGGAACAAAGAAAATGGGAAAGGGGATCACGAAGGTTGGAGGGAAGGGGGAAAACCAACAGCATATCAGAGAGTGAGGTGGCATGGTCACGTGACCAAATTCAACAAATCTTGGCCTGTAACAAGGGATCGTGCTAGCTACTTACTAGAATAAAGATACTCCACCAGTAGGCTCCACATCACCTCGTGTGTGTCTAGAGTTCCAAGAGGATATCCTACTAGTATAAATAAAGAGAGTCAGCAGTATACTAAGAAAGGTATCAAGGATCAAACAGAATGGATCACTCACTTCTATGAATACTGTTTATATCGATGGCGGTGGCTGGTTGGATAGCCTGCATGATGTTGGATGGACAATTGTTTCTGTTGAGAACACTGCTGAGACCGCCTGCTCCATCCACCTCCAGTACGTACCGCCTCTCCCGGAACTACCAACAGTAACTTACATAACGACAAAACTGATATACACTTAATATTACATCAATCATGGCTTTGAGCAGTGTAGCTTACCACCCATTAGTGTGTTATAAACTAATTACGATAGTGATTTTATGTATTAGTAAGGTTATATTTATAGTACATCCACTCACATTAGCGTGGAGGGAGAGTGTAAAACTATTTTGGGATAACCACCCTCAGTACTACTGAACGAGATTCGAACCTCGATCTCCCTGTTATCGGCATCTACTGCGAGAGTAGCGCCTTAGGCCATGGGGCGTGTTTATAAATCAGAAACAGTTAATATAAGAAAGTGGAATATCCTCTATAGCTAAGAACAATTTACTTAGAGCAGTGAACACAAAATATATATTTTCTCGAAAAAAACGCCCCTAGTTTGAAAAATAGATGCAATTATCGTACTTATAAAATGTAAAGTAATAAGAAGAGTTAATTATAATAATCTCATTTAATATAAAATTCATATCATTACTGTACACAGCACAGGCTAATTTTAAAGTATTTTAAAATATGTGCGTAACCTTTTACTCTCAAGATTCAAGTAGGCCTATTAGAGACTATCAGTTGAACTCACAAGAAGGTTGAATAATAAACTAAATATAATTAGAAATTAAAATTTTATGTTCTTTAAATCGTTGGAACAAGAACATTTATTACTTTATTAAACTTCATTGGGAGATGCTAACCTACTGATTCAATTTAAAACCTAATTTACAACACTGTTTATCTTTAAACTTTGTTTTTGTATTAGTTATTTTATCCAAGTTTTGTAACTAAATTGTAATATGTTATATGTGTATTTTATACTTGTCGTCAACCCATGTTTTAATTCAGTTGATGGTGTAATATCAATTAATTGAAAGAAAAAAATATTACATTTTGTTGCTCATTAAAATAAAAAAATAATCAACATTTTAGAATATTAAAATCACTTAATTCATCTACCAATTTTAAAACTATCTAATTCATTAAATTTTAAATATATGTATTTTGTTTTATCTATTCCTGAATTTTCTATATAAGTCTTAACTTTAATTATTATCACTCCTTACTTAAACTACTTTAGAATGTTTTCTAAAATGTTAAATATAATTAGTTTTCCGAAATCATTATCTATTAAAAAAAGATCAGTTGTTAAATTGTCATCAATTAAATTTAAATTGAACATCTACAAAATCATCTGGGTTTGATTTTGAGAGACACATTGAGTCCATTCATTATGGTTTTATCTGCGATTAACAATATTTTATTGTCCTTTTTTTTATTTTTAGCGAGCACAAATGTGTGAAAAACATTCTAATTTTTAAAAATATAGCAAGGAATCAATATATCTTTCTTATAAAAATATTAACGAGGATTGTAAAAGTAAACAATCAGAAAACTTGGATTAAACTTGAAAGGATATTTGAAAAATGAATTTTGATTTACCCTTGGATTAATTTTTGAAAATTTTTTTTCAGCTAACATTTTAGTCAACTTTAATTACCCTAAGAAAAATCCAAATCTGTTGTAGGGGTGTCATGATTTTTATATCTTAACATAAACTTAGTTAAATTAGTAAAATTTGGGGTAGACAGTAATGATATTAATAAGAAAGGAGATATATATTCTAATTATGAAGGCGTGATTGGATGTCTGACCACTTGCAGCATGGGCTGAGCCATGTTGGTAACATGTCTCTCAAGTCTCTTGGTGTGGCCACCATTCCCTGGGACACGCAATCAACATACAGAGTGACTGGGAGCCAGGCTGTGTCTGGTCCCCCGGCTAGAACCAAAGGGGACCGCAGGATGGACCCCTCAGAGGAGTGTCCACGGTGAAGTGCTGGGCCTGGTGTGACCATCCTCCACCGTCTCTACTATCACTGTAACAATAGACAAATAATGTGTGACAACACCCTGTCACACAACATAGTGTGTGATAAAAAATATGTATGACAATATACTGTATGAGTCAAAATAATGTTGACAAATCCTGTTTGACAGAATACTGTATGAAAAATGTGTGTGAAAAAATCGTATGAATATAAATTGTTTGGCAACATCGTAAAGGTAGATATACAACACCTCAATCCTAGACTGGGACTAGTATTATACTTAGTTCTAGACTATACTAGTATTACATCTAGTTCTAGATTATATTACACTTAGTTCCATACTAGACTAGTATTACACACAGTTCTAGACAAATAATACATTCTGTTCCATGCTAGAGTAGAAATTACAATCAGTCCAAGACTATTATTACACTCAGTACTAGATTATATTGGGTTTTTAAACTCAGTTCAGACTAGTATTACAATCAGTTCTAGATTATTTATTACACTCAGTTTGTAGCATTTATCGTCTAAAGCTACAATAAAGAATAAACTACAAGACTGAATTAACTAAAGATTCAACTCACCAAGCCCCATTAATCGTGGCCCCTCCACAGTGAACTTCACGACAACTTTCAGCGAACAATAACAACATCAAACTAACCGAGCGAGCCATGTGGAGACTAGTACCAGGGAATTAACGTGAGGCATGCTGGGAAAGCATAAAGTATAAAGTGTTAATGTAGCCGGGAAACTATTGTTCGATAGTCATCCACAAAATGCTAGAACAATCAACGCCCGTCTGGCTACCCTTCCCAACCCTCTTTGTATACGTTCACCTATGTGTAGTTTTCCCTCTTCCCCCTTTCCGAGCTAGAATTGAAATCGTTATAATCAGGGTAACATGTATTGGCTCTTTACTCTTGTCAGGATAGCGTCCTTGGACACATCAGGTGTCGAGGATGAACAAAAAGGGATAAAAAACTGTTTCGGCCTTTATATGTCAAAATTACGTTTCGGTTATTATTGTTGTTAGTTTTAAAAATTAATTTATATAATCATGGTTAAGGGCAGCATATTTACCTTTGGTTTGATTAGAAATAGTAAATCATATTTTTTTGCAAGTTGTTAAGTTAGCAAAATGAACACATTAGTTCTATTTATTTGAACTCAGGAATTTGATGTGTATTTTTGAACTGATTCAAAAATAGGTAATGGACAAGTTCCTTGTCACACAAAATGTTTTACCTCGTGTGGTGTAAACCCGTTTAGATGTTCAAAAGTTAGGTTTTTGGAAGAATATGAAACTAAGAGCCCATCTGGCCCCTAAAGTGAAGTTATTACTTCTCAATATCTCGGGAATTATCCCCCCTTTTTGTAAATGGTCGTAATGACTAAATTTTTTTACTTTTATGAAAGTCTGTAATTCTAGTGAGGACGGTCGAGTGAGACCTATTGAGCTAAGTTTCAAATGTTTTGCATTTGTATTCAAATCTGGGTGACCCATTGTTGTAAATTTTTTAATTGTAGCTACGTGTTGATAGTTTGCTTGGGATGTCGAGTGAGGCATATTGTTGTAATAGTTATGATTATACTATATTATATATATCCATTTATATTTCTCCCTTGTAAATCATGAGGGTTGTTAATTGTAACGATTGGATATATTTCCCTTTTGATGTACAGTAATGTTCATTAATCTATCCCACTATTTTACTTTAACATTTTTATATGTTTATTTTCTACTATTTATCTAAATAAACTATTTAATATCTAATGTGAATCTCTAAACTTCTTATAGGTATGAACCTATTAATATAAAATATCACGTCCTCTATCCAGTATCTTGGCTAAACCCCCAAGTCTACAAATAATGTTTGTAGAGTAAGTTCATTTGGAAAAAAGAATGACCTATATGTCGAGTACGGCCTATTTTGTCATTATGATATCCTATTGGCTCCTCTTTCGATTATTGTCTGTTGTTTTGTTTTTTGTACTTATATTGTGTACCCGCCTTTTATTAATTTGTGGGAAAATAAGGGCGAGGTTACAAGTTCAAGACTGGGATTAAACTTGGTTCAAGACTAAAAATTACACCCAAATCTAGACTAATATTAACTCAATTCTAGACTAATAAAACACTCAGTTCTAGACTTGTATTATACTCAGTTCTAGAGTAGTAATACACTCAGTTTTAGACTAGATTAGTTTTACACTCAGCTTTAGACTAATATTACACTCAATCCCAGACTAGTTTTACACTCAGTTCTAGACAAGTGTTACAATCAGTTCTATAAAAAATGTTACACTCTGTTCTAGACAAATATTACACTAATTCTATGATATCATTACACTCATATCTAGACAGGTATAGTATTACACTCTGTTATAGACTCGTATTAAACTAAAATTCTAAACTAGAAAAGTATTACACTCAGTTCTAGGGTAGACTAGTACTACAAACAGTTCAAGACGAGTATAACACTCAGTTCTATACTAGTATTACACTTAGTTATATTTCTAGTAAATTTCACTCAGTCCTACACTAGTATTACACTTAGTTTTAGACTAGTATTACACTCAGTTCTAGACTAGTATTACACTCCGTTCTATACTAGTGTCACACTCAGTTTTAGACTAGTTTTTACACTTAGTTTTAGATAGTATTACACTCAGTTCTAGACTAATATTCACTCGTTCTATTATGTCACACTCAGTTTTAGACTGTTTACACTCCGTTCTTACTAGTGTCACACTCAGTTTTGTTTTGTATAACTCCGTTCTAACTAGTGTCCCCCTCAGTTTTAGACTATTTTTACACTCCTTCTATACT
>JBCFYV010000912.1:0-65216 GCA_039000515.1 Timema cristinae | reverse complement strand
AGAGAGAGAAATATATATATATATATGAGAGAGAGAGAAAAAATATATATATATATGAGAGAGAGAGAAAAATATATATATATATATATATATGAGAGAGAGAGAAATATATATATATATATATATGTAGAGAGAGAAAAAAAGGGAGATCTTGTAAAAAAAAACACTTTGTGTCGCCAAACGGGATTCGAACCTAGACCTCTCAGTTAACAGCAAATAAGACTGGCGAGACTTAACCCTTTGTCCGCGTGCCCACCGGTGTTAAATATTATTTCCTAGAGAATCAGATCTAAAATTTTCCCTGGCTGTGGCCACCCTCGTATAGTAGTACTTGGCTGCTACCAAAGCCATCTTCGTAAGAGAGAACTTGGTGGGAGGAGCGAGAGGGCACGCGCCCTAATTACCTGTTCACAAGGAATGATAACCATCGCCGGTGGTTGTGCGTGCCGCAAACTATATCACCAACCCTTCAGGTTCCGGGAATCACGCGTGCGTGCGTGCTTCCATCCTACACACACATACACAACCAATAGGAGGTAACTATTTCTGGTGTGTGTGTGTGGGGGGGGGAGAGAGAGAGAGAGAGTCGCCACGCCAGCGTCACTTTGCGTCATACGACGTGGCCCGACCACCGCAGTGCAATCGAACTGGACCGTGAGATTTCAAAACTAGGCCAACATAAAGACCTAGTTTTGAATTTAATAAGGGATATTTAAGATGCCCCTTCTGAACCAAGTGATATCAACATACGGCCTACTTCCTTGTACAAACAATACCCAGTCCTCCAGCCGACTGTTATAAAATATTAATTTTAGGCTATGCTGGTGATCGAACCCGAAACCTATTAACTCAATAGGTAAACGCGCAACTGCAAGAAAGCTGTTGTTAATAAAAGAGAGTGTTGAGAATGCCAAAGTCCTCCCCTGTGGTCACACGGACTAAGGCGTCGATCTCGCAAGAGTGAATTGCCGATGATAAGATCAGGGTTCTAATGTCAGCCGGATGCAGTGGGGGTGGTTTTCCCATCTCTCTCCACACTAATGTGAGTGTAATTTCTCCAAAAATACCTTTCGATGTCTTACTTCTTAGAGTAGGCAGGTAACCATGGCGTTAAACGTAATAACCTTAAAAAGAGCATCAGTGGGAAGGCAGAGTAATGTGTCAAGATCGGTGAGTCTGGTTTGCTGGTGAGAGGGAGGCAGGCGTTCAAAATCCTACCTGGTGCGATGCGATTTTCTCTAAAGAGATGTATGACCTCCCTTTACGCAAATACGATTACATTTCCTCTGAGGTCTACCTTCTTAATCCCCAACCCCATTAGTATGATTAAATGTGGATAGCTTGGATTGGTAGTGGGACGCGGAAGAAAATATTTAAAAAAGTTACGTCGCTGACCAACGAATTGAAGCGCAAGCCCCAGTGGAAGTCAACAGGGAGAGGGAGGGGATTCAAAAATCAACGTTGAATGGATGGAGGGGACTTCTAAAGTCAGTCATCCCTCACCACAATAGGAGTATTGATCAACCTGAGCCCCCCACGAAGCCGCAATAACGCTGCCCGGGGGTGTGGGGGGTGGAGTGGGGTAGGGAAGGGCGAGGCGGGAAGTGATCAAATGTCACCGGAATAGGATGACAAGGATGGGGCTAAGTTGTCTATAAGGAAGCTCCCTCAGGTAGGAAGCAACCAGCTACACATCAAAATCCCTCCTTTTTTTTTGTCGCAGGTGCAGGTTTGAATAAGAAAACGCATAGGACTTAGGATTTAGGCCTACACATGTGGGGTAGGGCTCAAACTTTCTGCGATGTCGATGGTAAACAAAGCGGCAAAGTTTCTTGTTAATAACTACAGTATGTCGGTGACAATGAAGATTTGTACACAATGCTTATTTGTTAAGCCATTATAAAAAGGTCAAAAACGGCCTTTCAATGCAGTTTTTATCCAAATGTCGCTTAATATTGCAACAATGTTCAGTATTAGGAACTTATATTTAAGTAAGAATAATTAAAGCGCATTCGTGGACATTCTATAGCCAAAAGGCCAAGAAAATACAGGTTTAACAAATCCACCTAAACCTAATCTGTCCTGAGGGAGCGAGACGGTACACAGTTGGATCCTGCTATCACCAAAAACTATATAGGTGTTATTCTAACTGTCCCAAATACTAATAGTGGTAAATCCACCTATATTAATAATCGCATAATAAAGTTAAGTTAACTAGACCTCAACTGCCACTGGGAATAAAACAAAGCACTAAGACACTAAAGTATATCAATTATGATATAAAATATACATTCTGACTTCTAAGGACACCAGATATTACATTAATTCACGACTTATACCTACCCTAGTGAAAGTAAATAATCTAAGCTTCCTTCACAAATATAATATTCAAGTCCGTGATGCAATACCCTAAGTGAGTAAGCTACTCCTTGACAAATTGCACTATTAAAGTTATAAATTGACAGTGTCTGCCATTCAACCGAAGAAAATTTAAACTATATTCTAACACGTCTAAGAAGACGTCAAGCGACTAAATTTTTCTCAGAAGGATACTTTAATTCACAGAAGGAATTTCTCCGCCAGGTCGAGACTGCCGATACCCTCCACACACATCAAATAAGCGTTGTGCAGCAGGCGGCTACAATCAAACGTAGCAGCGTGTTTTCTTCGGTCGTTGATTGAATATTAAGTTGCGTTTAGTGGGCTGAACACACAAATTTAGCTTATCAAAATAGCAGGCAAAGGAGGGGAAAGAAAAGAGAGGTCTTCTTTCCTCATGTGTCATCCCAGTTTAGTAGAGGTGGGAGTTAATCCCGTGATGCTGACTTCTCTCGGCCAGAAAAGTTGACTGTGTTCCTTTTCTCTCCTAAAGTATTCACTAAAGTTGAAGTAGTTAGAATCTAAGGCCCAGTTTCATAGTCAAATTTAGTACGCCTCAAGTGCGGCGCTACACTAAGTACATGACGACACCTACCTAAACCAGAATGGAATGGGCCGTTCTCGCATAGGAAACTGGCCCATTCCATTCGAGTTTAGGTAGGTGTCGTCATGTACTTAGTGTAGCGCCGCACTTGAGGCGTACTAAATTTGACTATGAAACTGGGCCTAACAGGCCATTTGAACACGCCATCAGCTCGTGTGTTGTAATAAGATTGTACATGTAATCAAAATGAAGTTCACATAAGCCGAGATCAAGTTAAGTAGAAACATATTGTTACTTTTTTGTGTTTTTTAATTGAGGAACCGTGAATAAATGTATAATCCATTATTGTAAAAGGTTAAACAAAGAAGTTTCTTTTAGCCCGTCACAAAATGGCTAGTCCATTTCCACCAAATGCTCAAATATGTATACGTCCATTTGGTGATGTGGCCAGATCAAATAATCTTAAGACATTTTCTGCTTTTGTTGGGTGCAATTAGGAGTTGCACAGCTAAGCACAATTACAAATTTATGGATTAATGACAGAAAGTGTCGGCAAATCGAACCAAGTAGTCACAATATTGTAAGCATGAAACGCGCATTTGCACCAAAAAAACAGCTGCCCACCGAATAGAGCTTTTTTTTTGTTAGTAACGAATATTTCTTCACCGGGATCGCTAGTGGTTTTTATATTCTATGAACGTTTTATAATGGTCTCTAAACTTATTTTCTCTTTTTTTTCCAGCCAATCATCAAGCGAACTTGAAGTAAAGGATAAATAGACTCGGTCACATGAGCGAACAGTGCTTTTTAACAGTGAGCTATGAAACTAATTTTTAAATTTCAACTAATCACATCAACTTTTATCTATTTGAGCGCGTTCTTTGAGCAAGATATGAGGCGACCTATATCGCGGAGGAAAGGCTCGAGATATCGAAAGATAATGGTTGAGGGGGGAGTTTCTTTTAAAACATTAAACATTAATTACCTATAAGATAATTGTATTTCATAGCTAATCCAGTACAGTAATAGTATTAAAGCTTATAAACATAACACTAATAAACCATCAATAGAGGAAACCTTTTACAAGGAGGGAAGATTTTTATCTTAGGTTCACCCTTTCCTTCTACCTTGAAGCTTAAGGCCCTGCCTACCATAAATGCACGGTTCTAAACAAAAGAATTTAGAACAAAATATATTTAATAATTCAACCTTGTTGTTTTTTATTTATTTTAGTAACATATCTGGGCATCTTTCATAATTCTTATGGAATTTTCAAACCATGCTAAGAATAGTTATTGAAATATTTTCATTAAAATGTTTCCATTTCAATGCATTTTAAATGGGAAAACAAAAATTATTAATGGATTTATTTATTTTCTTTGTACAATTAATCTAGAGTGTTTGTTTATAACATACTATTTAATGAATAATTTATTTTTCTTTTTAGACATATTTTTAATTTGGGTTAGCTTCAATAATCACGACGATATTGAGCTCTAACGACTCCCAAGTCGACTCTCTAGTCAAAATACATGGTTTTAAATACAACTTTTCCTTCTGCAACTAGTTGTCATAGCTGATAATAGGTGCCGTTAGTATGATCATTACCCATTTACAAGCTAGTATCATTTTGCAAGCGTTGGCTAACCTGCTGTATCGGAATGCAGGCGGCAATGGAGGGTTAAACTAATCTCTGTGACCTTCTTGAGTCAAAGAAACATTAATACCATGTACGTTAGGATAAGAAGGGCCAATGTCCAATTATGAAATTTTGCGTAATTAAATATAAACAATTAAACATCTTAATATATTCAGTAACTAAAATACTCACAAAGTCTTCCTGCTGTGTGAATAAATATAGTTGGTCCCTACTTACTTCAATGAGAGTATTACTCTAGTGATACATTATTTTCAAAGAAAAATTCACATGCTTCTCCATACACAAAGTTTTATGACATTAGCCCTTATTTAACTGAGACAGTAAAACATGTAAAATTCTTCACTCTTATCTTATATTCTTTCTTGAGTTTTCTCATTCTTTAGCACTAAACGTTGTAATAATAAGTGTTAATATTCAAAGTAAATGAAAACTACTGTACATTGAATTTTTAATCCACTATTATAATAAATAAAAATAAACATTCCTGCTCATATCAAATATAGTTATTTTAAATAAAGTTTGGTCTAAATGTAATTTGGAGACGTTCTCAGTATAATTGTATATACTAGTTTTTATTTTACGGTCTAGGATTTGACTCTCATTGGACTTTGGAATAAGTTATTTTTCAAAAAGTTAATGAACGAAGTTTTTGGTAGTCAAGATGTGAAAATGTTAATTTTATTTTATTAGCGTGTTAAATGTGATTACTTTTAATTTGAACCTGTTGCATTCTCGCAGTTTGTGCGCTCGTTTTGGAAGAAATGTATCGAATCCCAAACAATAAGTACCCACGGTGATTACTTTTTATATAATTAACAATATGTGACCTTTTTGCTTTCGAACAAAATCCAATGGATTGTATAAATTTTGAGGTGGAGAAGTATTTACAAAATATTATTTTATATCCTTGTGAATAACAAGTTTATGAAGAAAGGGTGCACAAAGAAAATCAAAGATATAATTGATTATTTAACTTCTTGTAGTAAAGGGTAAGTTTTTTTTAATGGTATGCATATTACTGGCGCTTAGGCTATCTGTATCTACTAATTTAAGTACAATGGATGAGCAGCGATACTATTTTATTTACTGTAGAAATAATATCAAAATTAAGATACAAATAAATACTTCTATATAACAATGCAGCGATTATTCTGATATTTCAAGTACTTTTTTTTTTAAAGAAAAGCTCTTAGCTGAAAGTAAATGTTACTAACACTCTGTAACGCACTTATTGTATGTTCAAAATCTCTTGTGCCTTGGCCGAGTTCGTATCACGCTAGTACTAAGTAATTTCAACCTAACAGGGAATCGAACTAGTCAAGTTATTGAGCTGATTAATTTACGCACTTAGTGCTCAGTCATAGCGCTTTAGCAATCTTGACCACGACATGAAGCCGATGATAAGTATATATATATTTAAAACCATTAAAATTAATGAACTTTTGTGTTTCCTATGCCATAAAGTAAGTAAGTAAGTAAGTAAGTATTTGATACCCGACCGCCTCTGTTGTATAGTGGTCAGATTTACTGGCTTCAGATACTGAAGTCCCAAGTTCGATCCCCAGTGCCCCTAATTCTGTCTGTGAAGCAGTGGATCTGAAACGGAACCAAAATCAACCTCGTGAGGACAAATGAGGAGATAATTGAATGAATAAGTAGCGCTTCAGTCTAGAAAACTGAGATAGAAGTCTGGAGGGCTCGTTGTGCTAACCACATGGCACCCTCAGCTTGAAAATGTTGGCCCTATCTTTGCCAACATATGGCAGCCTCTCGATTGGTATAGCCTGCTTGCAGGCTGACACCATGGAGATATTACTCAAGTTAAACTCTACCAATAGGATAAAAAATTATTCCCAAAAACATTTATTTCTGGAAAATTGTGTAAATCCTATAGATGTTTGAAAACTGTAAACACCGTATTAAATAACAGATACCCACTTCAGTGGCTGAGTGGTCTAAGGTGTCACTAGTGTTAAATTGGCCTGCTGATAGCGGAGCACTTGGGGTGCAAATCCTGGTCGAGTCTATTGAGGGTAGTTTTTCCTAAATTGTTTCCCCATCTTCCAAAATAAAAATGCTGGTAGATAACCTCTCAAATGCTTCTTTCCTCATTACCACCCAATTAGATTATCATATATGCCTATAACATGAACTGGTAGTATGACGTGGTAATATCAGTAATAAAAATAACAGATATATTTATAGTCAAAATTGTTATAGTCTTCGAAATGAAACTGCTTTTAAAATATGTTATTGCCTCCTTAGCCTTTAAATTTTAAAAATTAGCCAAAGCACAGTGGCCAAATTTAGCACATTAAATTTTAGTTATTTTTTATTTTACCTGCTTACTAATAAACTCAAATAAATGGTACGACAAAATCGTAGGCTACATACTCAATCGAATAGGTTATTTATTATAGTTAGTGACGAAACCTTCAAAATAAGTTATCTCTAATTTTACCTTAAATAAATTTTTCTCTGATAAATAAGTGTACATTATTATTTATCACTACCCTCACCAGATATTTATTTGAAAAAATTTCAATAGTGGTACAACAGCATTAACCTGGAGTCACGTAACACTTTGATATGCTAATTACTCAAAATGGGTACGGGTACAAAACTTTCTCTTTGTGGTACAAAACGGTACAGAACTAGTACAAAACTTTGGCATAAAAAAAGTTCAAAATCAAAAGGGGTACAACCGCATTTACCTGGAGTACGTGGAGTACTCACTTTGATATGCTAATTACTCAAAACGGTTACGGGTACAATACTTTTTCTTTCTGGTACAAAACGGTACAAAACTAGTACAAAACTTTGGCATCAAAAAAAGTTCAAAATTAAAAAGTAGTAAAACAGCATTAACCTTGAGTCACCACTTTGATATGCTAATTACTCAAAATGGGTACGGATACAAAACTTTGGCATCAAAAAAAGTTCAAAATTCAAAAGTGGTACAACTGCATTAACCTAAAGTCACCACTTTGATATGCTAATTACTCAAAATGGGTACGGGTACAAAATGGTACAAAACTAGTACAAAACTTTGGTATAAAAAAATTCAAAAGTGGTACAACAGCATTAACCTGGAGTCACCACGTTGATATGCTAATTACTCAAAATGGTACAAAACTAGTACAAAACTTTGGCATGAAAATATTCAAAAGTGGTACAACAGCATTAACCTGGAGTCACCACTTTGATATGCTAATTACTGAAAATGAGTACGGGTACAAAACTTATTTGTGTTACAAAACGGTACAAAACTATTACAAAACTTTGGCATCAAAAAAAGTTCAAAATCAAAAGGGGTACAACCGCATTTACCTGGCGTACGTGGAGTACTCACTTTGATATGCTAATTACTCAAAACGGGTACGGGTACAATACTTTTTCTTTCTGGTACAAAACGGTACAAAACTAGTACAAAACTTTGGCATCAAAAAAAGTTCAAAATTAAAAAGTAGTAAAACAGCATTAACCTTGAGTCACCACTTTGATATGCTAATTACTCAAAATGGGTACGGATACAAAACTTTGGCATCAAAAAAAGTTCAAAATTCAAAAGTGGTACAACTGCATTAACCTAGAGTCACCACTTTGATATGCTAATTACTCAAAACGGGTAAGGTACAAAATAGTACAAAACTAGTACTAAACTTTGGCATCAAAAGGTTCTAAATTCAAAAGTGGTACTACAGGTTAATGGACGTCTAGCTGACTGGAATGAATAAGCTAATTTTTCTGCTCGAGAGTGTGATTGTATCTTGACGTTATGTCTCCCCACGTTTAGTCAAACTTGGTCGCCTACACACTTTACGGTCCTGCACTACACTTCTTATCTCTCTCAATTCTTGGAAAAAAGTTTGCTTGCTGCCTTTACTGATTACCGGTCGTGGTCGCCAGTCTCCCAATTGTTTAAACAAACCAGTAGTTCTGCCAACCTGATGGCTGGAATCCACCAGTTTGTATAACGTTAGCAACGCCATCTATTTTAGAGCTGAAAGCTCAACACGCCGCCAGGGAGGGTAGGCAGGGCCTTAACTAAGCGTATTATATGTCATTCGTTGGAGGTATCAATAAGGGAAAGGGGCTAAGGCGGGGAACATCAACAATAGAGAACCGAGAAGATCCAGATGCTTCTAGATTAAAGTAAACAAAGAGGGGTGCGCCATCCAGAACCTACCAACATCTCCGAATGTTTGGAGTCTCACTTGACATCATCACCTAACTAAACACACAAAAACAAACAAAACAAACTCTCTTGCCGCCATGTTCTAGGCCTGACATATCCCATACAGGTGGCTCAGCAAAACACAGGTCACCATTCGTCATCTTGTATGTAGCGATTACCAACAGATTTTCTGGCGGATCAACAAACCACAGGTCACAATTCTACGTCTTGGTTATGTAGTGCTTACCTACAGATTGCATTCACAAACGACTTACAAACTAACCCAACCATAGAACACTTGTACTTATGGGCTTGCCGTAGTGCAATATACCCGATTCCCGGTGATTTACCACTGGAGGTTTCTCAAACGTGTGGCCTTAGCTTTAAGAAATTAAATGTCATTGAAGGCTGGACCCAGGCCTAAGAGTGAACTACAAATCGTTCCGCATCTCACTTTCAATTTCATCAACATTAAGAGAACAATTCAACATTTAAAAATATAGCATAGGCCTTAGTTTCGGGTGTAACTTGGGGAAAAAATTATAAAACTATTTTTACAGTCGTGGTCAAAAACCAAAATATGAGCTCCAAGATATGTCATATTAGTGCTAGGATTCTAGATCTCAAATCACACTTCAGTGCAAAAACTAATTTAATGCCAATTGGGAGTCAATGCATTGACTATGATCATAGTCAATGCCCCATGTATACCAGTACACCAATTCGTCATCCGGCGGGACAAAAGAAAAAAAAAGCACAAAAGTGAAGAGAACTTGTATATTTAAAATTATTAATTATTTTAATTTTATTTCATTGTGTCATTTTATTTTCCTTGGGTTTATAAATTAAGGAATCGAAAACAAACTTTCCATTAAACGAAACAGATTTCGGTAAGTGGATATTAAATAGGTGGAACCTAGGGACCGAAGACCTGGCCCGACCATGTATGCCAAAATAAATAGTACAAAATACAGTTTGACAGATACATAAGGAAATTCGCCCACCTGTGATGTGTGTCCTTGCCAATGGCCTCGACGAGTGCGGTAAAATAGTAGACGCCTGAGCGTCGCGTGCTACCTGCTCGCCGAGGTGGGGACAGGCACTAGGGTGCACAGTATTTCGGGAGAGGGGAGTGATTGGGGGGGGGGTTCTAAGGGCTACGCCCACGCGAGGATGAGGGCATTCGTGACGTTAGGATATGGAGGGGATGACGATATATGGCTGGCGGCTGGATACAAATCGAAGGAATAGTGAAATTTATGGCGCCGCCCGACCGTGAAATGAACATGCTTATCTTGAACCTTGAGAAAACCTCGGGGTCACATTTTTTTTTTTTTCAGAAATATAATCTATGGCTTAAAAATTATTTTTTGTTAAAAAAAAAGATGTGGTTTGTCAGGAATATGCTCGACTCAAGTACTGAAAATCTTACTGTGAAATTCACCGAGTCAGATCTACTCAGAAAGGACCTTATCAACTGCATCGGTGGACACGCGGACTAACCGCCAGTTTAATTTAGTCTGATTATACGGTGACTTGAATGTCTAGGTTCAAATATCGCGTAATGTGTGATTTTCCTATGCGCTTTCCCTCTCTTCCCTCACGTCAACGCGGGTACATTTCCTCACAGTTCTACCTTACTCAACGATTTGCGTGATCAAATGAGGCCAGCCCGAACGAGTCATAAGACGCAGTGACACAAATAACCCTACCTCTCAGCAGTGGCGTAACTCATGGTGTCACCCCCGTAGACCTCCTCCCTTAATAAACCATACAGAATTCCTAGTAATGTTTTTTGTACTAATGTTACTGGTAAACCGTATTTCCGGTATATCACTGACAGTAATGGCAATAGTGGCATAAACAACTTGCAAAATTAAAAGTTCACCTTTAAATCACTATGTATGTATGTATGTTATAATCGAAATATATTTACATTTACGGTCTCTTAAAGAGTAAAGTGAAAGTTCTCTAAAAATAAAAACAATTTAATTCAAAGTAAAAACGTTTATTTTAGCTTGTTAAACTATAACGTTACATGATATCCATTAATGGATTAGGTTTGCATAGTCAATAACGGTCCAAATAAGTTTGATTCACACTGAGAGGACTGTGTCGTGTCGCTACCATTCACAATGAGAGGATTGTGTTGGGACCGTGTTCGTGTTCATACCGTGCGGACCGTGAAAGTTCATACCGTGCGGGACCGTGAAATTGGGAAATCACTTTTGAAACGATCCAAGACGACACAGTCCCCGCACGGTCTGCGCAAAGTCCGATTAGTGTGAATCAAACTTTAATGTAGAAGTTGTATACAAATACATATTGCAATAGACTAAAATATTGTATTCTTTTTAGCACCGCATCTTATTACCCGTTCGGGTTACACGCATAAGTACTAATTACGCTAATAGGTTAGGAATTGGGAAGGTCGAATATAAAGGAAGTGAACCCGCACTTGAGTGGAGGGAGAGTGGAAAAGTATTTAGGAAAAACCCCCTCCAGTTCGCCTGAGCAAGATTCGAACCTCGAGCTCCCCGTCCTCGGCAATCTAGCTCAACACGAAACTAGCGCGTTAGCTAACTACGCCACCTAGGCGGATTAATAATGTAGCTGAAATGATAAGACAATTTAACAAAATAAACTACTATAAAAATACCAGCGGAGACGAAAACAACAGCTTGTACCCTATAAGATAATTATCTTAGTTAACGAGTCAAATAAACATTATTTTCAATTTTTATATGATTTTAATGTTATTCCAAAATTGATCCACGCCCCCACCCCACCCTTCTCGGTTGGTAACCACTAGTATAGTGTCACTTTGAACCCCCCCCCCCCCCTCAGTGATGCCACTGCCGCCCAACTGTATTTAAACTGATTTTATGTAGCCTCCATCTTCGATGAAAGGTAATAATAATTAGTTTACCTCGCTTGGTTCCACTACGGTGTGGTTTATAAGAGAATCGTACAGTGATCAAGTAATCAGTCAAGGTATGAAGGGCTGCAACCTTCAGGTCTGAATGAATCCATACGTTAAACCAAGTGTTTTTCAGTCATAACCTTTGGCAAATTTAAGACAATTATTCCTAGATTCACTTGTCGGTGTTAACTACCTGTTTATTTAATGTCCTCCAAAAGGATCCTTCAAAGACAAACCTACTGTACAATAAGAATAACTATATACTTTTTTGACGGTTAAAAAATGTTACCTACAGTGTCACTTTTGACTGATAATATAACAGATATTTTATAACACTAATAAAATAGTGAAATTATTTTGTTGAGAAAAAAAATTATTGTATTTTCTAAAAGTTCATTCCTAACAGGACTATTATAATTTAAATGTTTATATCAGACTTCAAACGCGTGAAGTTGGGCGTATATCTATTATAGTAAATGTTCATTACTGTTAGACAATATAAAAACGAAAGCTTTGTTTTTTCTTTTTAAGTCACACTATAATATAGTATACCTATGGGTCAATCTCTCACATGTTATAGATCGTATCAATACAATACATCTAGAATAACTATCTATAAAATTTCAAAACAAAATTATTTGTATTTAGACTTTTAAAACTATCTTAATGCATAAAGGATTAAGGCCAGTTTCATACAGACTTAGTACGCCTCGAAACTTAACACAAAATAACACCTACCTAGACCAGAATGGAATAAGCCAGTTTTCTAGCACATTCCATTCGTTTCTAGGTAGATGTCGTTTTGTATTAAACTTCGAGCCGCACTTAGTTTGTCTATAGATATGGCCCTTAGCGTCACAAACATACCGTGGCACCCCATGACATCACTACCGCCTAGTCTCACCGAACACACTCTAGCACCCCATGACATCACTACCGCCTAGTCTCACCGAACACACTCTAGCACCTTATGACATCACTACCGCCTAGTCTCACCGAACACACTCTAGCACCCATGACATCACTACCGCCTAGTCTCACCGAACACACTCTAGCACCCCATGACATCACACACAAAGTTAGCCGGCCGGTCAGCACTCCAGTGTGACGGCAGACCACGGCGGCCTTGGCCACCATCCGGTCGACCCAACAAGCAGCAGAACTGCTTCAAGTGTGCATGCCTCGTTTCAAGAAGAGCGCGAAAATAAATAAAACTGGTACTGGAGCGTTAAGTTCATTAGAACCTAACAAGCCTGTTACAACACATGAAAGACGGATTACAGTTAACCAAAGATAAAGATTAAGTTAACAACATTAAGTTTTCTCTATAAGAGGGAGGAGGGGTGGGGAGGAGAAGACAATTTGTATTAGAATTAAAAAAGTTGTTTTTGTTTTATCGGATTTCTTGTGGGTTTTTTTATCATTTCGTCCTACTCCTTAAACTACAACAGTACAACAACCCGGGATTAGAACCCCAAACTCCTTGTTATAGGCAAACCACACAGGACAAACCAACGCCTGTGTCTCCATGCCCACCGCTGCGGGGGGGGGGGGGGGGGGGAGTTGAGAGTTGCGGAAATTTTAATTATTTTATAAAGTGTACGCAAAATAAAAAAATCATATAAAACTTGGGGCTGAAGAAGGTAAAACGTAAAGAAAATGCATTCACATTTGCATGGAAGGAGACTGGTAATTTGTCCAGGAAAAATCCCTACGGTACATTAGATCTCCCCACAACAGTGAAACCAAACTAACCGATAATGGCGTTTAGTCTGCGTGGCCACCGATGTGGGTGCTGCTTGCATGGCTACTACAGTAGCTCCGTGGCTTCTTGGCTGCTGACTTGACAGCTCACAGCTCACTTCTGACAGTCAACATTTTTTTGAAGATTATATGGTTCAGCGTAAGGACACATAATCTGGTCTGGTAACTTTTCAAAGCCATCCGCTGTCAGCTGTTTGCTGTCAGTCAGAACCAAAGAAGCCATGGGGCTACTCTACCTTCATTATCTAGTTCGCCCTTCTAAACCAATCAGCCTAAAGGAAAGAAAATGATAACCTTGTTCCCACGAGTGTCGTGCCTGGTGGCCCCAACACCCTCGCCACTTTCTCTAATCTCACGACCCCACGACAGATACACCCGGTTCACGGGAAATATTGTACTTTTAATGTCATTACCACAAACAGATCCGCCACCACAGCTAAAATTTGCTCTTAAGACAAGATACTTCAACTCACTCTTCATTCGCACATCGATGGGTACGCAGGCAAGGAGGTCTTGTCTCGTTAGGCCGCTTGCCGGTGCAGGAAAGGTTGGTTTTCGAATCTCGATGGTTCCCTATTCTCCCTCTACGCAAATGCGGGTACACACTTTATGATTCCACTATTATCTATTATCAATAACATAATCTACATCCCATTTGTGTACAAATATGCAGATAACCCGAATGAAAACATAGAGAAACCAAGTTAAAAAAATTTAATGACAAAATATATTTGCTTAGATGATATATAAAGACGTGCAAGTCATAAAAGGTTTTAGTAAACATAAGCAGACTTAATACTCGCGCTAGAAAGAACCTTATTCGATAAGTAAAGATAAAGACTACTCATTTGAATCTAACGTAACCAAACGCCAAGCCATGAGTTTGGTAGATGTCATATTTGACAGAATCAAGATATAAATAACTTTTTGGTTGAGTCATTGTTGGCTATATTCCATTGTTTTATTTTTATTTTTTTGTTTTACGACTTACTACCCTTACGGGTTACCCGCATTTAACAATGGAGTACTTAGCAAGGAGTAAATAGTTAGAGGAAAAATACCAGCATTTTCTTGGAGGGAGAGTATGAAATAATATAAGAAAAACCACCCACAATACACTGGCAGGGATTCGAACGCCAAGCTTACCACCAATAATCCAGACAAAACGAAACTATTTATCATACGTGACTGCCGATGCAGGTTTTATTTTCTCCAAAATACAAATTGCATTATTTAAGATGATCGAGTTGCTGGTATTTGTTTTACTTAATAATATGACGACTGGCGGGTGTTTCTGTTTTAGATTCTAAGCTATATGCTGATATTGTCCCTTTGCTCATAGAGCGCACGTGTTGAATGAGTAAAAGTAAAAATTAACTAAAAAAATATGGAAATTAAAAACAAAGATAAAAAGAATTTCTTGAAGCCAGCTGAGCTGTCTGCATATTTACAATGAGGTCAGCATGTGAATGTAGAGTAAATGTGTCCGCATTTGCTTAGAGGCGGAGTGAGAAACTATTTAAGGAATGAATTGCTTTAATAGGCATACATACGGCCGGGATCAAAAAAAATTATCCCCATCTCTAAACAGACTACCTGCTTTACGCGCGATACCATCGATGTGGGTCACTTTAAAGTATCCTAACTATGTATGACAGTATTTTCGGGAAGCTCATTTTATACCGTATAAATGAGGGTCGCAACTATAGTAAATTAAAAAGCTTTAGGTGGGAGTAAATAAGACACGAGAAAAGCCGGTGTTTTTGCAGTATTTAGAGCGAAACATTTTTAGACCAAAATAAATCAAATACTTATTCAATAGAGTATTATTTTCTCCACGTGGTGATATTAGAAGTTATTGACTATCTGCCATGAGCATAGCGGCATTATCAAACAAACTTTTTAAATTAAGAAAAAACGTCATTAAATTCTAGAACACCCTTGACATATATCCAAGAATTGTTGAGGCTATAATGTGAAGAAAATTAAAACTACGTTTTTACTGAAGAGATATCTGATTTATATTTATAAGATATTTTTGTCTAAAAACGGCAAAATCCTAACCTTTACTCGCGTCCCCTAGGCTCCCACCTTTAATTAAATAAGAAACCCTGAAGAAAATATGGCTGTACCAGACCTACCGAAAGTTTTAAGTACGTGTCCAATTTAAACTGTTCTGAATGTGCAATTTAATAGTACGGCAGTTAATTAGTTGATAAAGTTTGTTAAGACCTATAGCTTATTTATAGGTAACATATCAAACACTTAAGCGTAGTCAATTTTAAATATTTTGTTGGTACTAAATCGGTCATTTCAAGTCGGTCTTGGGGTATAAAGTTCTCTACTCAGGACCCGATTTTCGTGGGTTCAAATCCAGCCGAGGTAGAAGGGTTTTTCCTTAGCAATAAAAAAGTAAAGCCGTCGGTCCCATATCAATTATGGCAAGTAAAAGAACCCTCTAAGGTATATGAAAATACTTTTCCAGGCAAAATTGGTGGGCTTTTTCGCTCTCGCTCATAGAAGCTTTCGTGTGCAGATATAATAATTATGTTCAGAACGTGCACGTTAAATAACTTAAATAAATGAAAACCAAGTTATTTCAAGAGATAAATGACATGCTCACGCTGAAATTATGCTCCCGTTCTCGTGGAAGTAATTATATATATATATATATATATATATATATATATATATATATTATATAATATATTTTAGCCACAGCCTGGATCGATTTCTTGCTATGCAAAAGAAATTTGTTACTATTTGTATTGGGTTCTTTTTAACAATCAATGTTTGGACGCTGGCACTGGATGTGTTCTTTTAATCCTATCCTAGGTTAAGTTAATTTGTGAGTCCTGGAATTCAATAAGTAAATATCTAGACGCTAGGGCCGGGTGTGTAGTATTACTGTATTAGAGATGTTTTAAATTAAGTTACTTTGTAAATCATGTGCTGTGTTTGGAAAGTGTGCTTTAAATATATCAGTAAAAAATGAAAATCGAGTGTGATGACCTGATTTGAGAAGCAGGTGTATGGCTGTTAGTCAGAGATTGTCGCTGCGGACAGACGCGTGGCGCCAGGCGATATCGAGCGATGCGGTCACCATGGCAACACACAGTAGCAACAAGGTCCGTCCCCGCGACGACACGGGCGCTACTTACTGGGTCACAAGGCCCTCTTGACACTCGCTGGGACACAAATACACTCCAAAACACACTCTTAGGACCTTTCTGAACAATTGTGTCCCACGTTCTAAGACTCACAATCTGGTAGGCCGAGGACGGGGTCAAGACTTGTCGGGCACGAGTGATGCAAAACAATCCATAGCGCTGCCCGCCAGTGTAGTCAATGCCGCGTTAACCGCCCCCAGCGTCGAGATGCGTCCCTGGACCCGCATTGCAGTGGTTCACAAGCGCCCCAACAATCCACGGCAGCCTTGTTTCTTTAACTGTGCTCTTGGGTCCAAGCTTGACTTCGGGAATTCTACGTTCACTTTCTAAAGGTGCGCTATTAAAGCTGCAACAGCTACCCACGACTGCAGCTGGAGTCGTACGGCTACGGTCGCAACAGCCCGTGGTGACACTAGACGCACTTCGCCATTCTATTTCCAGATGGGTTAGAGTACAGGTGATCACGTGGCAGAACCTCAGAGGGTGGAGGATGATGAAATAATGTATATGATTGTATAGCAGAAGAAAAAGACAGAAATATAACAGTAGACCTACGCTATTTATGTTTTTTAACTAGAAAACTTTAAATATAAAAATCTTGATCCTTGAGGAATTCATTGACAACTTGGGAGTGCGGGGTAGCATCTTTAAGGTCAAATACGTCGGGGTCCATTTTAAGAGACTGAATTGTACACATTTATAATAGTATCCATTCCATTATTTCTCAAACAAGCAACCCTAATGAATAATTTGTAATTGTATCCACAAAGGGCGGATTTTACGGCTTAATGTGAATTGTAATGATATTGGTTTGTATCACTCAAATATATAAAGTCATGGATGAAGAAGGTAAATTTTCTTTAATGTAACATATGTAGAGTATCCTTTAATGATTCATCCATGAAGAAACACGCGCTTTTCAGAAATAATGGGAAAAGGATTACACCATTAAAATATATTTTTTATACAATTTTTCCTGTTAAAATAACAACTCCACAGTATTTGGCAAAGGACGCCAATTTCATATACCAATAAGAAGCTAGCCTTCACAACACCTGTCGCCAGGACTCTTTCTATTAGTTTTTACACTGTTGACGAAGGGACCAAGAGGCAAGGGGTATGTCATATATAAGCCGCTTGTGCGTATGTTTAAGGCACAAGCAACGCAGTCAGGGACTCACTGGCACTTGCACTGGCCCACGCAGTCATAGTCTAACACAGAAAACAATAATTTACGTTAATATCACAAGTGTGCATTGATATAAAGCATTTAATTGGAGTATGTATAAGTAATTAACAGATGTCATTTGAATAAACCGTGTGTGAATCAACAGCCATCAATAGTTCTCTTTCTTTCATTTATGAATTATACCGATTTAATTAGTGCTCGACCACGGAGCAATTAACAGCTGGTTAAACGGTATCTATTCCGTACAGTGATAGGAGCTCGACCACGGAGCTCTAGACAACCTAAATATTATCACAGCATTATTATATCTGGAAAAAATCCGTAGTGTTACAGTATGCTTAAGTAAACACAAAACTTTGTATTATTAGTTTAGCAAATTATTAACAAAGAAGGCAGCAGAAACACCAAATAAAAAGCCGTTAAAAATTGTGGACGCTTCTTAACACACTTATTAGAGTGCAGTCAAATATATACTGTTAAATGGGATAGTTTTGATTATAATACAATTACTGTACTATTCAAATGGTTGTAAAAGATATTTCATAAATCCTCATAGTGAATTGTGTCCATATTTTAAAATAAAATATAATTTTATCATATATGCCCTGTCAAGTATTTTTTTTATTCTGTTGACCAATATTACTTATTTAAAAAAAAGATTGCCATTATATAGTAATAAATATGTTTTGTCCATTGATTATTTATTCTGTTGTTTACATAAAGAGTCCTTTACTCTTACAAATATAAACATCCTAATGAAGGCTAATAATAATAATAATTTCCTTTTATTAAATTACTAGCCAACAGTCTAAACCTCTTAAACAGAATAGCACCGTAAAAATTCAGAATAAACGCATGGTTTAAAAAATAATACATAATCATTTTATGTACTGTACATAAAGTAAATCTAAAATTTTAGAAAGTTATGTGAAATAACATAAGTATAACAAAATATTATGAATACATCTTTCAACATGTTTTAATAGGTTAATATGTAGGTGACCAAAATAGTTGGGACTTATGTGTTATCTCTTTGTGAGAAAGAACCATACATTTATATTTCTAACACATTATACTTGAAGTTACACCAAACTATAAAAAATACTACCAGCAACAAAATTTGAAGAAAATCAGTTCAGTCACTCAGGTTCTAGCAAGTAGCGATTCCAAAAATAGCGACTTTGCTGCAATTTAGTAGACGTGCAGTGGGTTTAGAGGAGTCCCCAATTTTATAATGGCCTTTTGTTTGGTGTTTCTGCTGTCCACTAATAATGCGATCAAAGCTTTGTGTCTACTTTAGCATAGAAAGTAGAGGTAAGGTTCGCCATTTGTGGATACAATTCCAACTTTTCAAAAGGGTTGCTTGTTTGATAAACACTGGAATGAACACCATTCCAAATGGATACAATTCCGCTCTTCCAATTTAAATAGTTAAACAGCGGTCACACAGAACGATATATACAGCGGAGTGATATCCGTACTTTATTTTCTTTTAATGTGTTTATAGGTATGCGTGCGGCCAAACGCAGCGATATTTCACACCCTCGCCTGGTCCTAAGATGAGATCTTTGTAGCAAGCGATTTGTCGATCTTCCTTAAGGAACATTATCTTTCGTCTGGCCATACCCTAAATGAATTCGCGCGATTCAGTCCGCTTCAACCCGGGTGTTAGAACGCCGAAGCGAGTTTTTAGCGCATGGCCGCTAATGAAGCGACGACCCACTATAGCCAAGAAGCCAACAATGAGCGACCAATAACTTTTAAGACAGCGGAGAAACCACAAACACAACTTCCTGCCAGGACCTAGGAAGGATATGAGGAAACTTCGCTTGCCCGCCCACCCCTTTAAGCCCTCGGAATCTAGTAGATCTCAAACGGAATTTGAGTCTACAGACAAATCATTTGTTTTGTGGAAACCAGTCATGGCTACACCTCTGGTCTGCGGCCTAAGTTAGCAGACACGATACATGGTGTGTGGATTTGTGTTGTAAGTAACGGGGGTATGCATATCAATCCTCAAAACACAAAACGGGCAAGATGAGTGCCACAGCCTAACTCTTCGCCAGTAAACCAGAGAGAGAGAGAGAGAGGGAGGTTCTTAACTCTGTCGGGTGTCCTGGAGATGTTTCATGACAAATGATTCAACAAACAAGTTTGTTTCTAAGCCCTCTCCGCGTTAATTCGGGTACACTTATTCTAAACATCCTTCCTCAGGCTTAGTTTGTAAATAATAGGACAGCAGCCTACATATATTGTGACACTCAGTCCTAGCATAAAGATATTTTCTACTTGGATATGACAAATACGTAGGCAAATAATGAATATCTGCATCGGTGGTTGCACACTAACGTGTCACTTTCGTGTTAAGAATGGATTGCCAGATATGGAGATCGGCGTTCGAATCCCATTCGGGTGTTGAGGGTGGTTTATCGCAAAAGTGGGTATATTTAATATAAAATTTTACCTTCCTTCTTCCTATTCAAATAGCGTAGTTAATGTATGCGTGTAGCCGGAATGGGAACTAAGACGCAGTGAGAAAGCTATTTGTTAGCACCTACGGGAATCTAACCGGACTTGTGATCTCATCAATGAAACAAGAAAACAGAGCCACAAAACCTATTTCACAATTCATATAATTATGATCTTAGGGCTAGGGCCTTAATTTTATATCATCCCGTCTCGCAAACTGACAGGATCTAAAAACAGACACCTAATAGAGGCATGCTCTGGTGCTTCCGGCAAGAGAAAACACACGAACCTGTATCGTCTGTCACCTTAGGTCACACCATGATCTTAACGTTATGCCTGTCAAACGTGTTTAAAAATGAGTATTTGCTCTTGCTAGAGATATACAATAGATGCTATTATTACCAAACTCAATGTTTCAAAATGGAAAAGTATAACTGTGGTTTTTCAGTTTGCTTTCCATCCTCCGAGTATAGGCTTAGTATGTAGTTTGCAGGTGAATGTGCTAAACTAACAAATATCCACGTAGGGCCTATTTAACTTTTTTTTTTCAAAGCTTCGTCCGTTTGTTATTTTGTTTTTCAGAAAAAAAAATCACCTTTTTTCAGGGGCGTGACAACTTTGTATTCAACATCTATGGAACTTTAGTTGTCAATTATCTATTGTAAAGAGCTATACGTGGTTTAGTTTTGTAATGCAGCCAAAAATTTAACATCCTCGATCTTAGCAAATTTAGGTTTAGTTATTGTTTGTTTATGCGTTTAGCACGTACGAGTGACGCTATTAATAATTACGTTAAACAGAGGTCTTAAGAATAGGGATGGGAAGGGTAAATAAGAGGAAATGTAGCCGAATATTGGCGTGGAGAGATGACTGCCGAGATTCAAACTTTGACCCTCGCATCACGGGCAAATATAAATTGCGAAACCAACGGCCAAGACCGTATGCTACCATGGGCGCGGGATCAATATGTTAAAGTCCACATGCTTTGGGTTGAGGTTATTGTGAGGTCTTTTGTGTCCCACTTCACCTGTGTTTCCAATGGTCTACTGTACGTTATTACGCAAATCCCCCGTGAGGGATGGGGTGGGAATGATGTATTTTAAAGTAAACTCACCGGACGTCGTCAGATGCTTCCAGTGTCCAGTAGGAAGCAGCGGTGGGACCTGTAACAAGCAGAAAGACACGATTACCTTATTGGAAATGAGAGGATTTGTTGGCAGCTTTACTTAAGGGGAGGATTAAGGTGGGAATGTAGCGAACACGAGAAAAAACGGTATTTTTGCAGTTTTTATATCAAAACATTTTTTGGTCGAAATAAATCAAATATTGTTTCAATACAAACATAGTCCAATTTTCTTCACATGGTGATATCAATAAATCCTTTGATATTTGACAGGGGTGTCCTGGGATTTCATGAAAACCTTCTTTTCTTCATTTAATAAGTTTGTTAGATAATACCACTATATTCACGGCATATAAATCACCAACTGTTGATATCACCACGTGAAGAAAATTTAACTATGTATAGAAGCAATATTTGATTTATTTTGACCATATAAATAGTTTTGCTATAAAAAGTGCATAAACAACTCTTTTCTTGTGTTCCCTACATCCCCACCTTAAGTTGGTTACCAGCATCAATGAATAATATGGGAGTGCGAAACTTCGACTTGGCTTCGAAACAAATATCAGCTTCGATTTCGATTTGAAACATTTTGGCTTCAACAACTACGACTCTTCGTCAATAATGGTCCATTATTGTCATTCTGGACTGATAAAATATACAGTACAAATCAATATGCATGTAGAAAAAAATTGAATTGAATTTTTTAGGTTGTCTTAACAACTCGATTTATCAGAATAAAACTAAATATTACACACAATTGTGCAATAAAACATTTCAAGTTTTTTTTTAATATATAAATAATCAAAATATATTTTTTCGAGCATAAAATAACTAACAAAACATATGTTAACTCCAATTCAGCTTCGAGAATATTTTATATTTAATATTATATTTGATTTGATGTGGTTTCGAATTGAAAAGTGGACTTTACACACGTGATGAATGTATGTGTGTATACCTATACCCTGATTTTGGTTGAAGGAATAGTAAACATATTTCTTTACAGCCAAGATTGATAATATTTTACTAAAATATTTGTGTTATTTTATAGGTATTGATAATATATATATTAAAAAAGTGACAGCTGCAGATAACATGATTGTATGTATGAACATATTAGGATTATTTTAGTAACTTTAGTAACTAACTTCTACTGTTCATCCTACCAAAATCATACTATACATACTTCCACGCCTACATTTCAAAATTAGAAACAAAACTTTTACTTGAATGTGTGACTTAAAGAATTCGAAGGAGATCAAACACCATAATTGCACTTTCACCTCACCTCAAAATCGTTGAGTTTTAACTTAACAAATATGGAATGTTGGAAACTTAAAGTTAAATTTTTCGGCTATCCAATCGGGAATAAGTGCTTCCCTATGGGTATTTATATATTCTGCTAGATCTAGAATAAAAAACAGTCGTCGGCAATTTTTTCATGTAATCTCGAAATTAAGGTTGTTTAACTCAATTTGTAACAGCTGAGTGGGGTAAAGACGTGCGTTTCCATGAATAAAAGAATTACGAGTACGGTACCTGGGTAGAAACTACTATCGACATAGCTAGTGTCATTTTTTTTCCATTTGGTCAATTAAAAATAGTAATATTTATCACAATTTATTAATAATGTATATAATATTCTCATTTTACCAACAAAAACTATATAAATATGGTCAACTATTTAATTCAAACTATTCTATAGACACAAACAGTTTGTGTGTTTATAGAATAGATTGAATTAAGTTTGGCTGTATTAAGTTATAAGCCATTCAATGTCGGCCTCGTGCGAAACGACGAGTAATTTGTCTTCTACATCGAACTTTCTAGGTGCCTGGCGGTCTAGGGGTAAGGTGTGAGAATTCTGTGCTGGGGTTCCGGGGTTCAATCCTCGGTCCGAGCACAGATGTCTGATCGCCAAACCGATCCTTCACCTCTGACAAGACATCTTGTGAATGTGGGGAATGCCGGGCCTCCACCGTAGTTCGGATCCCACGTTAAACTGTAGGTCCTCCATTTCATCTCACAATTACCCTACCATTAAACATTAGCGTAAGTGCGTATAAGCCGAACGGGTAGTAAGACGCGGTGCTAATAATAATACAAAATTAGAAGTAATCGTTTGCTTTGCGTTTTAAATATATACCTTATAATACCAAAGTAGAAACTTAATTATATTTTAGTACATTTTCTAAAACACAGGGCTATGAGAGAAAGTGACTTTAAAATTAAATTAACCTAGCACATACTATTAATTACAGCCCAAAAATAACCTTGATTTGTAACTGAGAAAGTAAATCATAGTCATATCATTCATCATTTATTATCTTCTTAGTCTAATAGAAAACAATATTAAAACATTTGTTTGACAGTGTGTTGCTACCCTCCTAACTCTACTAAATGAATATAGATGAGGAAGGAAGAGTTTAAAGATTTGGGATTCGTGTGATGGAGATTGTGAAGCATCCTAGCCCCAACCTTTCTATTACAGGTAAATCAATCAGAGTAATATGCAGGGTGTGGTTTAGCGGAATGCCGTTCCAGCACTGATTTTTGTGGAAAAATATTAAATTTCACTATGCTGAACCGAGTATTAAAATGTTCTTGTGTTAAGAATATTCAAACAATTAGTATTTTTGGTAAAGTGTTTTACTATACATTTCTAAGTTAACTAATTGATTATATAACAATATTATTTCATAAATTTTTTCATATATGAATTAATAAATTCTGATGAAATTTGCTGTGCTCTATGTGAATTCTTGGAATTTTAGGGAAGTGTGATAAGTAAGTTTCTGCCTTAATAACTTTTTTTTAATGCTCCAAATAGCTTGTAAAGGCAGAACACAACCCCCCGCCCCCTTTCAACTTTGGGGTGGCTAAAGCCTTGCCTTCCGCCACTACTAAATTTGCGGACAACACCACTGCATTTAGTCCACGTGCTCACCGTATCACGAGTATTGTATTATTTTATTTTTGCTATTTGTTCAGCTTCAACAAATATGGCGGACTTTCATTCAGCCGAGCCTCCCATAGTAACAAGTCGTATGGAGCTTATGAAACATTTACCCCCTGAAGAGATTCGAGCCAAGAGACTTAAAAGTGAACAAAAAGTGAGGAAAGGGAGTGTGGATAATGTTCGAGAGGGATAAACGTAATACACTATGAAAATATTGTGTGTGATGTGTTTCAGCGTCTTTCTAGCCCGGTGGGAATACAGAGAGATTATCTTGAAAAATATATCAGGTAGCAATGTCTCAGCCCCTCCCTGCAATAGCGACCAGATAATGTCAGTACAGTCAAAGCAAGAAATGTTATTAGTTACATATTTCAAATTTAATTTTCAGTGATCGATTCGACACATTAATCAAACTAATGAGTTAGGCTAAAAAACTAATTATAAATAACGACATTGTGTACTACAAACTAAGATAAAATCAAACTATTGGGGTATAAAAAGAATTGTATAATTAAAAAAGTATGTAATTTTACCAATTTCAAACTTCTTATACATTAAAGATTATTTTTCTTTTTAACACAGTGTAAAATATTTCCTTGTGTGCACCTAAATACAAATATGTAACCATACGAAATGTCAACCCCATACATTATTAATTACTTTACCTTTACAATGGTACACAAAAAGTATAAAAATAGCAAGTTTGGCCCCTTATAACTCTTGAACTGAACTGATGTGAAATCAGTGAATAGCCAATTAAAGTTGATAATTATTATACACTTGTTAAAATTGTGCTATACAGTTTTATTTTCGAATGACCTTAAGCACAGACAGCCGCTCAATGAGAATCTCCAGGCAAAGATAAGTGTTCAACCCCCGAGATCAAAGATTAGGCGAGCCGAGCCTGTGTGACATGACGCTGTTTTGTTTGGATAGTTTTGCACGTGCTCATGAGTCACTTGCGGCATGGTGAAGTGGACAGAAGAAAGGTTTCAATTATAGATATTTATAAAAATAACTATGTTAAGGCCGCATTATACGTAACGACTTCCCTTGGCTTCCTTAGATGGGCTTCATCGTGGGAAGTTGCTGGAGGTCGTACCTATAACACTTAGCAACTTCCCCATCATTTTTCCCAAGAATAGATCTATTGTGGGTGAAGTCCAACTGTCTATCTGGTTAGCGACAAGATTTCTGATAGTAAGAAGAAAACACGCATAGTTTTAAAAAGACCAATTACTTAAAAATTCCTTTGTGTGACAACGCAAATCATCGTATTCAAGAAAAATGAACAATCACAAACCTACAAGTTGCCGCAACAAGAAAACATTGGCTGCAGTTATAGACACTGATAATAGCCTGCAGAAAACACAGGAGCCTGCGTGGAGAAGTCCAAGCCGCTATTAGACCAACAACTTCCACATGGGCTTCTTGAAAATATCCAACCATTCGGATATTCAGGGGAAGTTGATATGGCTTCCCCACGTGGTTTTTGCTGCATCACACCACCAACTTCCCCAAGAAGAAGTCGTTAACTGTAATGCAGCCTTTATGTGGCATCCGAACGACAATTACTAAACAAATAAAACCTGAAAGAAAATGCGTGGAAGAAAAGCATTTCTTTAGTAGAACAAACATATTTTTAAGAAAGAAGTGCAAAAAAAAATCAAAGAGAAGAAATCAAAAGCAACCGCGTTTCGTTGGGTTTTTAAGTATATTGGATATAATTAGTAGAGTACCCCTGCACTGAATTAAAGCTACGGCTTCCTCGTTGTTGTTGTTGTCTTAACTGTGGTGCACCCTCGGAAATACTAAACTGAACAAAGATCACCACGTCGCATGTGCTTAGCTCACCGATGTTCAAAGAATGCTCGTGTCATGCTCGTTTCCACGTGGGTGCTTACTGCGAACAGTGAGCATATTTCACTACAGACTCGGCTATACGTATCTTTTACACTCACAAGGCGATGTTTTTAGTACTTAATACCGTAGATAACCCCATTTTCAAATAATGATGGCAACTAACAGAAATAACCAGCGGGGTTACTATTTGAAAAAGATACAACGCGGTCATTGTATTAATTTTTGGATATTTCAACAAAAATATAACTAATTTCAGAAAATTGTTTGTTTTATGTATGTAAAAATTAAAGGTTTAATTATATATTTTGAAACAAGCCTGTATATTAATTTTTTAAATTTTAATATGACCTGCATACTATCAAAATTACCCCAAATTTTCCATTATGAAATTATTTCGGGAGTAGTCTAATGATAGTTGGCCGTTCCCACTGCAATAGTTGACTTATACTCGATTAATACGAAAATATCTACCATGTGTAAGTAAGGGACATAATATAATAACTCTCGCTCACACACACTCAATGATACTTCTTTGTTCCAGTATAATATTCTCCTGTCATGGCGCAGTCGTTTTTTGATCGATAGACCTCCCCCTCCAGCTCCTTTAGCGGCGGGAGGGTTTTTCACTCATCAACGAACCAAAGAGACTCCTAGATTCAGTTTTTTTGACGTCAGAAATTCACTTTCGTAGACGGTCGCTCCATCCTCTTTTCGCTTTAGATCGAAACGAGACGCGTCGCCGTTCGCGCAATACCCCTATTGATTTTTTTTTATTTATCCCCAAACCCTTTCCAACTGTTCAGTTTATACCATCTATAATTGCTCTAAATGGTGTAGGGATGAGAACGGAAGCATTTTAGAGGTATTCTACCCGCAATTGTATGGAAGTAGAGTGGGAAAAAATTTAAGGAAAATACACCTTCAGTAAAACCAGGCCATTATTTAACCCCGATCTCTGTTTTATCACGGACCAGTCAAACACGTGAGTGACGCCTTAGACATTTGCCACTGAAGCAGTTGCACATACTTCATTCACGCAGGATCTAACCCTTTTTTCACATACTCTAAGTTAAAATTAATTTTATTCCAGCTAAGCTGTTTTCAATAAATATATAACCAGTGGCGGCTCGTAGATAAAATTAGTGGCGGTGCTGCTCCGGGAAAATGTCTAGCCTTTTTTTAAAATTGTGTAAAAGGGGAAAAAAACATGTATAAAAAGAAAATTTATTCGGGAACTTGATAAAATTTTAACAAAAAAAACTTTTTTACTTACTTTAACTTAAATTGTTACATTAAAACTTGATCTATTAGTTTAAAAATGAAATCCATTCTTATTGTTTTAATTTGCGCTAAAAGTTAAATAATTTTCTCCTTGACTCTGGATGACAATTGAGGAAATTTTTCTCCATTGAAAGTACTACAACGCATTTAGTCTTCGTTTATGTAAAATAACCGAAAAGAATCAAATAAATAGCTGCAAGCAGAATAATAATCTAATTCTACATTCTTTACACTTTATCACATTCAAGAATATGGTACCGATTTAAGCACAACACACGCTAAGTAAAAACTTCCTTCCCACCATCACGCCAGAGCCGGCACTGCGAGAGCAACAGTGTTCTCTCTAAACCCGGCAATCCCACCTTCCTCCCCCCACCCTCCTATTGCGCATTTCGCACAACGGTCAAACACCCACGTTTGCAGGATGTGAAGCGCACAGTTCCATACAAAGATTTTTGTATATTTTTCATAAACTGGGGGAGGCTACTGAAGTACTGACATTAAAAAAAAGGACTCATTATATTAAATGTTATCGATCATATCAAGTTGGAATAGGGGGTGCTTGCAGTTCCGCATGCCTATACCCGACCGCCACTGTATATGACTAAGGTTCGGCCAGACTGCCGAGCGCGCGAGCGAGCGAGCGCGCAAGCGACTGGGTGGCCAAACTGGCGAGCGCGCGGAGCGAGCGAGCGAGAGCGCGTAATTAGCGGACCCTAGTTAGATTATTATTAGCACCGCGTCTTACTACCCGTTCGGGTTATACGCACTTACGCTAATGGGGTAATGGTAGGGTTATTGTGAGAGAAATGAAGACCTACAGTTTAACGTGGAATCCGAACCACGGTGGTGGCCTGGCATTCCCCACATTCACAAGATGTCTTGTCAGAGGTTGAAGGAAGGGTTTGAATAAGATAAATCTGTGCCGGACCGAGGATGAACCCCGGCTGCCAGCACAGAAGTCTGACACCTTACCCTAGAAACCACTAGGTCACCGCCCCCCCCCCCCCCCCCCTATTAGAGAAGATGTCTCTGTCAAACACACTTATACAATCTCTGCTCCTCGAAAAATTCTTACAGAAAATATTGTGTATTTAAAAAAAGAAAAAAGTAAAGTGCATTCAATTAATAAATTGAGAAATGTGTATGTACTGTACTGAGTGTTTTAAAATCAAGATTTTGCCGCACCAGTGGCGGAATGGTGCGTTGCACTCGATAGCTTTTGACTAGGAGGCAAAGGTTCGAATTTGGCTCAGTGAACTGAAGGTGATTTTTAAAACTTATTTATTGTTGTGGTTTTTTCATACTCTCCCAAACTAATGGTGATTCTTATTTGTAAAGGCCTACTTTGATTATAATATAATAAGTATTTTTTAAAATATCGGGTTTACATATATACATTATATTATTTATGGCCTTACCAATTAAATTAGGCCATTATTATATATTATTATTATTATTATTAAATTTGCACCGCATCTTACTTCCCGTTCGGGTTATATGCACTTACGCTAATGTGTAAAGGTAGGGTGATTTTTGAGATGAAATGAAGACCTACAGTTTAACGTGGAATCCGAACCACGGTGGAGGCCTGGCTTTCCCCACATTCACAAGATGTCTTGCCAAGGTGAAGGAAGGGTTTGGTAATCAGATAAATCTGTGCCGGGACCGGATTGAAACCCCGGCCGCCAGCACAAATCTGACACCTTACCCCTAGACCGCCAGGTCACCGGGCCATTAATAGAAAGTGTTTAAACCTATCACTGATAGAAAAAAGTCAAATATCATGTCAAAATGAGAAGTTTCCCCACACTCAATGAACCAACATACAATAATATTGCCTAGCGCCTGTAAACTAAGCTGTACCCGGTCGAGGCGCGCGCTTGAAAAATAGAACCATTCTATCTTCAAGCGCGCGCGCTCAGTCGCTCGCTCGCTCCAGTGTGGCCACCCCCCATTACAACCAAGGTGTTTCTATTTTATATTTTAGTCGCTCGCGCGCTCGCTCGCTCGCGCGCTCAGTCTGGCCGTACCCTAATCGAGACGGCCTAAACTGAGCGTGTTAGACATTTGTTGGCTCTGGATTGTGAATGACAAAACTATATTGCAAGGTTATTGTGATTATTAGTAAACAAATAAAACATATGCGACGACAACAGTGTGTCAGCAATCTTCACGGTAAATAAGGCTAGAAGCCAAGTTAAATAGTAGTGGATCCTATCTAACAGGCTGACTAATCACCATCGAGTCTAGGGAGGTTACTCTGCCCGTGGTTGGGGCTACGCAGGTTAGGACGCTGGATAATCAATAACCTGTAAATGAGGACAACCGTCGAGCCCAGGGTAGCGTGGTCATAAACCATGTAATACCGTGATTTTGGTTGGAAGAAAAGTTGAGAAAATTCACAACCATTTATTGAAGCCAACATTATAAAGTTTTACTTTATTTTTTGTGTTATTCTATAGGTATTGAAAATATAATATCAAAAGTGCAATTAAAGTACAATAAAAACACAAGCCGGAGTCAATAACGAACACACAATCAGAACAGTCACTTCCCCCATCCTCGACCGCAACCCATCTCGATAACCTAGGCCCACAGAAGGAATAGGGGGGAGATGTGACAGCTATAAACAAATAAGAGATATGAGATAAAATAATTATTACATTTTTAAAAAGAGTTAAATTTACAACAATTTATAAATTTGAGTAACAACATCTAAAAAAAGACAACTATCTTTTGAGATATCAACGAAACCATTTTTCAACAACTATAACAACCTCAGAAAACCAACATGACATTAGAATATTTAAAAATGAATCCACGAGATTGTCAAGAGGTGCAAATGTGTTTCCTTCCAATGGCCATAAGACTAAAGGCCTGTTTTGGGCAGTGACCCTGTATTTAGAAAGTGCACATTAAGTAACTTAAGAAATCACAGTAATATAATAACCGCTAAGGCAATGAATGCTCTCCCATTACATCAAAGTGGCAGAGAAAGTGTTCGCTGACTCGACAAGACACGTCCGTCTCATCGTCACGACAGAGGGCAAAATAGATAAAAACAACTTTCAAAGAACTAATCATCGTGCGATTTATCTGGAACTGGTGCCTTCGACGCACGGGCGATGTTTTCATACAGAGTTCATTACTTAATTCATAATAGTAAAGTGACTATCGCCAAAACCTAGCAATTCATGGAAACTTGTGAAAATTGTAATTATTGTAACAGCACGAGTCCTAGTTTTCAGAAATGTTTTAAGTACAAACTCATGCGAAGAAGGCGTACAAATTGTCAAATTAACAAATTAACTGGTGTCTTTCAAACAAAATCAAAAACAAGATTTTTTTTAACGTTAGGTAAAGTCGTTTTAATTAAATTGGTTTATAAATACATTTCTAATTCAAGGAAGATTAGTGTTGTTTCAAAATATAGATTAAGCTTTGAATATATACTTACAAAAACTATTTTGTAAAAATAAATGTATGTTTGTCATTCCTAAATGAGGATGAACATAATGATGTGTGAAGCGCGTCGTATTGTTCTTAGTAGCTACAAAGCCATCGTTATTCAATGCCAATTTTAGCTACTGAATTAAGTACGAAAACATCGCCAGTGTGTATGTGACATTAGCAACGATAGTATGAAATCAGTGGGGGCCCATGGACTAAGTTACAGCTCATTTGTCTGGTTGCTAGTGAAAAGGCTAAGTTTGAATCCAGGAAAGGTGATCTAAAATTGTTAATCCTAAATGGTCTAACTCTCCCTTTACGAAAAATTAGAGTATATTTCCTCTACATTCCCTTCCCAATCTTAACCCAAATAATGCAAATTAAATACAGCTAACCCGGACGGGTAGTAAGACCGGTGGAGAACATAGTTGACACACGTGGGCGCGGGTATTTGACCCTCAGTTTTTGAAACAAGCTGTACATTGTTTAAGAGTACGGTTAAAAACTCTAGAACAGTCTTGACAGCGTAACGGAATTAAACGCATACAACTTTGAAGAGATCCAACCAGAACGGGTTGTTTTTTCTCGAGTAACAGCTACTGGCCATAAAAAAAACACTTTACTGCTATTTCGGCATATTTAATAATATCAAACGACAGTATCGCCCTTCGATGTTACGTTTTCAAATGTCAAAATAAGTAACACTGTCTATCTATTACAGTTCATACCGAAAACCTCCAATGAGATGAAAACTTTTTTTTTTACTATGCCCGAGAGGCGCTTCAAACTCCGGAACCCCCGATTTGAAGCGCTACTTCTCTACCTAGAAGTTTATTTTTGAAACTTTGGATAAGCGGAAATTATATTGCAGCAATTTACGTAATTGTAAACGTACGGCTTAAGAGTCAGAGAGAATGCAGCATCCGAGGCTTCAAAACCACAAGAATCCTAAAATAAATCACCATAACAATTAATAACAAATTGCTCATTTTTATTAATAAAGGCTAGATTTGATTTTCTATTTCTTCGCCAGTTTGCGTAGAGCTGGGAGAAAATGAACTAACTTGACATTTCACATAATATATCCTATTTATCTCAAAATGTAAGACTATTTGGTTAAGGCCCTGTAGGTATCTTTCAATTTCATTCTGGGTAAGCCCTATTTTGAAATAATAAACCACAATTTAGATATTGAGAGAAACCTGAAAATGTGCAATAGATCTAACGCTTCATTTTAAGGGTAGAACATTGTGAGACGCTTTCAGACGTTTAGATATTTAATAGCCTATAGTTTTCAACTAAATGTAGGCGAAAAATATAAACAGTTTCTGACAAGTTAAAAAGTAATATTGCGCGAAAATTTGTGCTTCCGAGATTAAAATCAAAGGGTTGGCAAACTAAAGCTAGCCTTCCTCTATCAAATAAGTCATGTTTTGATAGGGTCACATCAGAAAACTTTTAGGTAATATGGGTTTTATAGTTTTATGTAAGTTCTCACATTTTTTCAAACACTTTAAATTTAAAATGAAAAACTTTTTTTTATTGATCAGAACTTTTGCCTACATTTTGGTAAAAACAATATTTAAAAAATTCAAACAGCTCCGTAAATAATACAGATTTATGAGAGTCTGACACGCGTCTCAATGCACTCCCATGTAGCACCCTAATTGACATTAACGTGCAGTTCCTTTCGGGTCAAAGAACGGTGTAAAAGTGGAATTTAACAAAGATACTAACTTGTAAAACCGAGTACCTATTTTGCAATAGAAAAAATGAGGAAGTGAAGACAGGAATGTGTTGAGGCCTAGTTCTTATGTTGTTATTTATTTGCTACAAAATTATAAATCTTTCGTTAAACGTGGGGAAGTTTGTGGTAATATCTTGTCCATCAGGGTTTGCATACGACAGACTAGTCAATATGAAATATCCGTCAGTCATGTAAGGCTGGTATAGAAACCCGGCGACCCTTTGTCTCACCCGACGCTGGCCCAGTCCAGACGTCGAGAGAGCAAGTCTGCTGCCGGACGGTATCGATCCCGGCCCCCTGACGGCTCTAGGACTACCTACCCCCCCTTCAACCCCTTCACCTTGTAATAGGACCAAGTCACGTGACTTGTCTGGGCGAGGAGGAGGGTTGGCTGCGTACTCGACATGCTGGTCCGCAAAGGGCTCTTTGGACAAAAAATCACGCTGGTCAAAACGTCTCGGAAACCTTCAAAAGGTGTTTTACCAGAAACCAAATGAACCTGGACAAAGGTGTCAGTCTCATCTCATCTGATTTTGCCTCAGAGGTTGGAGCTATTTATTTCGAAATAAAAACATTTTAGGTTAAAATATTATTTCAACTAAAATAATTGGGATTAGTTCGACTAAAAGAATTTGGATTAGTTCAACTAAAAGAAATGATAGGATAGTATAACAATTATGTTAACTGTGCCAATATTCAAAATATGAAAGCAGACCAAATATCTGCTGCCGAGTAGAATTACAGAGTAGTAACTTAATTGCAACCGTTATAAAATCTGCAACCAAATTAAAATGAATATTTCAATCCAAGATTGTAAAATAAAATCAATGATGGAGTGATTTATATAAGCCATAAACCTTTACGACCGCAAAAAGGGTGCCGCAATTGCTCCAAATTGCATTTCTGGGTATTGGTTTCTTGCCCAGTTTTTTCTATAGTCCTTTACTCACTTAGCACGCTTTCTTTTTTTTTGTTGACTAATTAATTTAGTTTGTATTTGAACCCTATTAGTTAGTTTTAGGGTTATAAATAGGGTTTAGTTATACAGAAATTGGTCAATTCAATATATCAAACCATCTATTGAATGGTTTTTAAATGCATTCAGTTCAGAGTACATGTACGGTAAATTTGCCTCTTCTCAAGGCATTAATACACTGCATGGCTACTATTTGGAAACATCATTGTCATTTCAATGTTTCGTACGGCTAATCTTTCCTTAGATATATCTTGCAACGCTGTTTGTCGATATTACTAGCAAACCACCTCCGTCATTAACGGAAAGCGAGGATATTTGGCAACAGTTAACAGAGAGAGAGAGAACTAGTATCGCTGGGTGTATTGTTGATGTTCTTACTAAATATTTTACCACTGTCTCCACGCAAATAATGGTGCATTTTCTCTAAATATCTTCCTTAATACAATAGCGTAATTAATATACACAATCCACACGTGTAGCGAAACATGGAGGTGGACCTTTATTGTGGTAGGAAAAAAATTTCCTAAGACATTTCAAATGAAAGGGGTTCCCACTTATTTCTTACGGCGTAACCCCTTCCACCGGCAGTATTTTGAAAATTTAATACGTCAAGAGGCTATTTTTGTGATTAATATACGGCTTGTCAGAGGTGAAGGAATGGTTTGGCAAATCAGATAAAACTATGCCGGGACCGAGATTGAACCCCAGACACCTCACCCCTAGACCGCCAGGTCACCTTATTATCTGTTTTAAATTTGAGTTGCAATACATCATGGATCAACACGAGAGTGAATTGCTGCGCCAGAAGCAGATTTTGCTCTCTCTCTCTCTCTTCTCGGCGAACGCGTGTGGATCAAGCTTTAATAATTGCTCGTGTTATAAGCAACTTATACTATTTCAAAACACGGATATTGAGCGTGTAAAACACTCTCGAGAAAGAAATTTCGAAATATATTTATTTAATAGAAGATAAATATATGAACATCGAAATAAAGTTAGTTCGAAAATCTTTAAATAACTACACGAATCTAGACAGTTGGCGTTAAAAGCCAGTGTGATCAGTGAAGTCTGTGTAAGCAACACCTTTCAAGATTTCTTGCTATTCCATTTTGAATCCTGAGTCGATCAACGGCTGATTGATTGGCTTTTAGCCAAATTAACAAACTTTGGAAACGGTCATATTATATCCCCACCTCCACTTATTTATAGCTTTCAAATAAAATTAATATGTAAAATTTAGTCAAATTGATGTAAATATGTTTTGATTAAAGGCCAACTTTAAGTTTCATATTTTAGAATATCAAAAGGAAGTGAAATAAAGTTATAGTAGGGTAAATTTATTCTGAGAGGTGAATGCAATTCTTTCCACCGCACTCGGTTTAACAACCTGCAAGAGACGCGGTGGGGTAAAAAACAACCGTAGGAGAGTCACGAGCACGAGACGTCTAGGTCCAACTACCATATCAGCAGTTCTCTAATATATGTCAAGGGTATCCTAAAATTTATTGACAGCCCTCTCTCTTCATTTAAAAAATTTGTCGGGTGATCTGGTGGACTATGGATAAGGTGTCAGACTTCTGTGCTGGGGTCCGGGTTCAATCCTCGTCCCGGCACAGGTTTATCTGATTGCCAAACCCTTCCTTCACCTCTGACAAGACATCTTGTGAATGTGGGGAATGCCAGACCCCCATCTCGTGGTTCGGATCCCACGTTTAAACTGTAGGTCCTTCATTTCACCTCACATTCACCCTACCATTACACATTAGTGTAAGTGCGTATAACCCGAACGGGTAGTAAGACGCGGTGCTGATAATAATAATAATAATAATAATAATAATAATAAGTTTGTCATCTAACGCCACTATGCTCATGACAGATTCCAACAAATGTTTATATCACCATGTGAAGAAAATTAAATTCTGTGTGTCTACTGAAGCATAATTTTATTTATTTTGACTAAAAAAAGTTGGTAAGTAAAAATTGGAAAAAGTGATATTTTCTCGGGTCCCCCTAACGCACCCAACTTAAAAGAATCTGGGCTCCCACAGGATATTCTTGCACTTTTTTTAGCACCACGTCTTACTAACCGTCCAGGTTATAGGCCTACGCATGTATACGAATTACGATAGTCCCTTTAGGTATAAGGAAGGTTATACTAAAAGAAAATGTACCGACATTTGCGTGTAAGGGGAGTGGAAAACAGTACACCCGATTGAGATTCGAATCTCGATCTCCCGTCCTCGGCAATCCAATCTAGTGCGAGATAAGCGCGTTAGACCAGGGATGTGCAAACTTGGTTACAGTTGGGACAAGTAAAAAATTCAAAAATATAGGCTTGTGAAACAATTTTATTCATTTTTTTTCCTTCAAAATTAATTTAAAAAATATATTATAAGCAAACATATTAGATTGACATGAATAAATTTATATACAATGATAATACAAAACAGCCATAGAAGATCTTTAGTTGCTTAGTATGTGTTTAAGTTCGTTCAAAAGATGTAAATGATGGGGTAAGAGATTAGTGAAACTGTAAATGAGATTCCATTCTACTAATTTTCTTAATCTGGGTTAAACTAACTGTGAGGAGGTGCCTCAAGAGAGAATATGCTCATCAGTAAGTTAGGTTTCTATGATCACTTACCAAGTTGCACGATTAAAAACACTTGTTCGCATGGTATGAGAATGCAAACATTGCCATAGATTTTTTAGGTTATAATTTACAAAGTATGGAAATGTTGATTTTGGCATGGTTTGACCAAAATCCAGTTTTGTTGTGTTTAAAAAAGCCTGCTTCACAACGCAACACATTTAAATCATTTATCCCGCGGATGGATTGAACACACCGGCGGGCCGTAGTTTGTTCATCCCTGCCTAGACCACGCGACCAAGGCGCTGGATCACATTAATTACAATATGAACGAATTGATGAATTAAATTCGAATCTTCGGTTATTTTTTGTCCGAGAAGCAAATTGTGTATGTTCGTAATGCCTTGGGAACCAGTCGTTTCTTTATTTGTAAATACTTTTCTTTAATGGAGTATTCAATATGCATTTTCTAAGAACGGCAATCGATCAACCAATAAGCCTATAGGCGCCAAAGGTTTAACTTCTACACTGTGCCGTTTCTGTCGGCGGGAAGGTAGGGGAGCGAATCTCAGGTCAATGGGGTTTGGTTTTCCACTGTGAGTTTACAAATTTCACTTTAGCTAGTGCGGGTGCACTTCCTACTAAATATCCTCATACGTTTTCAAGAACCTTTGTGTTTGTTAAAATAAACAAAATAAGAGAAGTATGCTCAAATTTGCGTGAAGGGTTCAAGGCTGTAGTTTGAGTATTATATTCATCCAATTCTCAAGATTCACCGCAAGTTTACGTTTCTATTCTCTCAGTCATCGGTAAATATAAATTCCACACGTACGATCAACAGCCTTGAGGAAGGAATATGGAATAAAGAGAGGAGAGAGGAATCTTGGCACATTCAACCGGATGTGCTCACAAGACCCTCTAAACAAAAACACATCGGAGAGACAGAGCAATGTACTACTTACACAAGACAAGTTTATAAATAGGAGATACATGTTTGGTAACCGAACATTCTGGAACCAAAGGATTAAGGTAGGACACACAGGTTGGCTTGGCTGGCTCTCATGTTTAACACAAGGGATATACAAGACTTATCAGAGGCAGGGGATGAGGAAGGGTGTTTAAAGGAAGTGTGCCTGCATTAGCATTGAGAAGGGTGGGGAAATCATGATAAATCAAAAGGGGATCCTCCTAATTTCCAAATGCACCCGGGAGATATTCAATTCAAACCTCGACCTCACCAGCAATATGGTAATTTTTGAGCTTGCTGTCTTATACCTTGTGACCATCAATGTATACCTAACCACCTGGGTTTAAACTCGATGGCGGCCACCGGGAAGGAATGAGGAAGAAATCCCAACAAGATATGGATTCCCATTTTATCGCTAAGCGAACACCATTTGAATTTAATTTATAATTATGTTCTCTTTCCATAGGAAAAGCCTTTTAAAAACACAAACGTTTTTATATTTTAGTTATTTATAATTTATCATAAGTGACAGGTGCGGATCACATGACATGGCATATGAATGCATGCATGACAGTATTAACTTTTCTTTGAAAATTGTAAAGTATGTTAGTTTTCGACAATAGTCTGGCCTTAGTGTGCATCAATAAAAAAAAGCCATTATCAGGTAAAGAGAATGTGTGGAAATTAACACAAAGGTTATTGATTTAATCTAAGAAGTTCCTTAGAATGTGTGCACCTGTATTAGCGTGGAAAGAGTTTGGGAAAAAAACTGTCGGAAATGAACTAAGTTTATTCAATACGTGTGGTCAAGCATACTAACCAGTCAGCTGGAAATGCGGGCTACAAATATATGATTAGAGTTCAGAGACGTGTCGACACACACTAGCGTAATACACTATATTCAAAGAAAAACTTTAATCTTGAAAACAAATACAGAAATGCTAGGAAAACAAAGGACATGGGTTGTAAGCGTGGGAAAAAAACGATGAAAAAACAATAAAATGGAGGGAGGTTATTGATATCGTAAACCAAAAACCCCTTCAAAGGTAGTAGGTTATGTCGAATCTTTATGAGAGGACACTCATCGCCGCCCCCCTTCTTTGCCAGGGCCTCTAATTTTGAAACGTGCGAGTAGCGATTCGCTAGCGTATTTCTCTCATCTCGCATACAATCTCGCAAACCCCTAATTTTGAAACTTCTGCGCTGCGAAAACTGACGTCACACGATCGAATAGCGAGCGGATTCAACTCGCCAGCCTCACACCGTGCGAGACAGGCCTTGTCTATCGAATAGGCAATAACATAACAAAATGGATGCCATCCCCTCTTCGGTTGCAGCTTTCTGAGAGTGATTTTGTTGAAATAAACCTATCACTGTACAAAATAGGTTTACAGAAGAAAAGAATATGATTGCTTTGTACATTTTATGCAATCCTTCAAAACAAATATTTGTTTGGGTGAAAATAAAACTATAATTTCTAATTTTTTAATTTTCCTCAATCGTCAATTTGGGTGAGTCGGTAACGTGACAGTCTCATGATCTAAGGTTCGCGTGTTCAAATCCATAAAAAATATTTTTTTTAATTTATCAGACTTTAAACTTTAATTTTAAATGAACGTATTAGTAAGCATTTAATATGTTTTAAATATATTTTATAGAAATACACAAGGTATTTGAGCCTACGTAGACTAACATAATAGTCGTTAAAAATAATTTAAAAAGGTAATAAATTAAAAACGCTAGGCCTATATTAATTTTGAAATTTTGTATGTAGGTGATTATTTAAAAATTAAATTAATGGGTTTTATGACATAAAATTGTACACATTTTAAAATAAGGCTTGTACACATTTTAAAATAAGGCTAAGTAAGCTAATTATTATTCACATAGTAAAATTTTTTTAGGGTATATTTATGTTTTAAAAATAGTTGCGAAAATAAAAAAAAATATTACTGAATTTTAATTACGAAAACGTGATTTAAATTCAGACAAAAATTAAAATAATTTACCTAGGGTGGTATTGAACTCGTGAAAGTTCGAATTCGGGTCAAGCACGCTAACAAGTGTGCTAAATTGGATTGTTCCGTAAATATAGTTTTTATTTTAGTCATATAACTTTGAGAAAATCTTGAGACAACAAGTTTAGATGTATACAATAATTGGAAGATGGTTTCCCAATGAAACTAAACTAACCGTTGTAAATGATGTAATCGATACAATAATAATGTTTACTTTCAGTTACGTATCTTGTATAATGACGTGTTGTGGCATACCATCGCCCCCACCCTTTGGCACGTCATGGTTTTACAGTGTTGTCGGATTGAAAACTCAGTCGCAAGCGAAACAACACTACACCAACTCGCACGACATTAGAAACCTTTCAAAATTAGCTCTGTTTCAGTACAGCCTGCGATTTGCGAGTTCATAAGTTGCGAGTTAGCTCGCAAGCGAGTATTTTCGCAAGTTTCAAAATTAGGGGTCCAGGTGAGACAAAAGTCCGTATGCGAGAACGCCAATGAGAGGCCCCTTAATGGCGTTGATTTGATCGCGTCTGAAAGGTGGACCATGCGTGTGCCTATGACTAAGCTAATACGTCACTAAGCGTATATTCACACTTAGGGCCAGTTTCATAGTCAGACCTAGTACGGCTAAAGTGCGAGTCGATACTAAATGCATGACGACACCTACCTATACCAGAATGGAATGGGCCAGTTCCATATGTGAGACCGGCCCATTCCATTCAAGTTCAGGTAGGTGACGTCTTGTATTTAGTATAGCGCCGCACTTGAGGCGTACTAAGGGCCAGTTTCATAGTCAAATTTAGTACGCCTCAAGTGCGGCGCTACACTAAGTACATGACGACACCTACCTAAACCAGAATGGAATGGGCCAGTTTCCTATGTGAGACCGGCCCATTCCATTCAAGTTCAGGTAGGTGACGTCTTGTATTTAGTATAGCGCCGCACTTGAGGCGTACTAAGGGCCAGTTTCATAGTCAAATTTAGTACGCCTCAAGTGCGGCGCTACACTAAGTACATGACGACACCTACCTAAACCAGAATGGAATGGGCCGTTCTCGCATAGGAAACTGGCCCATTCCATTCTTGTTTAGGTAGGTGTCGTCATGTACTTAGTGTAGCGCCGCACTTGAGGCGTACTAAATTTGACTATGAAACTGGCCCTAAGTCTGAATATGAAACTGGTCCTAAGTGACATTCTTGCAAACTAAGTACGGGAAGGGTTTGTAGTTGTAGGTGGCGAAGAGAAGTCAGGGTAACTTTTTTTAACTAATTATGGAACAATAACTACCAACAGCATGAAAGGTTTTTTTTAATACGTATTTTGTCTAGAACCTCTGAGTGTTTCTAGTTGAATTGGCAGCGCGCCACTGACGGCACGAATAAAGGAGAAAGAGATCTTCAATACAGTTTTTTTCCTACCTCCCCTCCCACCTCATTTCTAACGAGTTTAAAATTAAACTTGTGTCTGTATGACAGACGATGACCGGAACCTATGGCGGGCGCAAGCAGCACCCCTTGACGCGCGAATAATAAAACCTATCATGATCTGAAAGAGCCTGGCCCCATTTAGCCAACTTGATTCTCAGGGTTTTGGCATCATCATCGAGTTAATAAGGGGGAGGAGGGTATAAAGGGTATAAAACCCAAAGGCTGGTGCCACATGTAAAAGGCAAAACACGCGGGGGGGGGGGGTGCTGTAGAAAGCCACACCCAACATAATAAACGTAATAAGCGGCAGAGGGACAGTGCCACACACCCACATCAGAATAGTATTATAATTGGCACAGCGTCTTACTACCCGTTCGGGTTATACGCACCTACGCTAATGTGTAATGGTAGGGTGATTGTGAGATGAAATGAAGGACCTACAGTTTAACGTGGAATCCGAACCACGGTGGACGCCTGGCATTCCCCACATTCACAAGATATCTTTTCAGAGGTGAAGGAAGGGTTTGGTAAGTAGATAAATCTGTGCCGGGACCGAGGCTTGAACCCCCCTGGACCTCCAAGTCACCCTAAATCAGAATAAACAGACTGTTTTTCAGTTTATCTTCGGTGATTCACTTTATTTCGAATATGGATGATTTCCATCATTTGTAATAATTGCTGCGTATTGCAATTGCTATAGACAATAATAGCAAATAATTAACAAAGTATCCCGCATCAGTGGCCGAATGGTTTAAGACATCACTGTGTAAGGTTTGCCTGCTTATGATGGGGCGATAGGAGTTCGAATCCCGGTTGCGTCTACTGAAGGTGTTTTTCCCTCAATTGTTTCCCACTCTCCTTCCGGGTAAATGTAGGGAGATTACCTTTCAAATGCTTCCTTCTTCATCCGTACCTATTAGAGTAATTATTATTATTATACATGCGTATACCAGAACAGTTATTAAAAATAATTAATGATTAAAATTATATGGAAAAAAATTAGCATAGTAGAAAAGCACCTCGATAAATAAGAATGCAGTATGTTAAAAATATATTTTACTACTAGCCAAGGTTTATTTTGCTTCAATCCATCGTGGCAGCAATATACTTCAAATGACTAAACTATCTGTTCGTATCTACCAGTAGTGAATAAATGGCAGGTGACATCGTTCCACTTGAACCCTACTTAGTCTTTCTATATGAAGACACAATGTTGCTATTCGTACTTTACAATTTAACTTGTGCGTGGTCACGAATAGTCCAGAGTATATGCATAGTTACAACTAAGTGGGGTGAGGAAGGTGGAGGGGGAGAGTGGGGAAACTATTTAGAAGAAAAAATACCCTCAGTATACCCAGACGGGATTCAAACCCTACATTCCCAGCTCCGGAAAACCAGATCAGAGGAGCCTGCCATTTGGTCTGCGCGTCCCACCGATGCTGTTATGATTATAAAATTTAGATTAAATGCACCCACACTCGCGCGGGGGGAGAAAGTGGGATACTATTTAGGGGGAAAGCATCCTCAGTATACCCGGTAGGGATATGAACCCCAGCCCCACCGTATCCAGTAAACCAGAAGGGGGTGATGTTCACCGATGGCCTGTGGTCAACCACTCTTTACTAACCAAACCTCCCTCTCTAGTGACCTATATTCGTGTCGACTTGAGGTCATTATAATCCCCCGAGTGGCCTAGATCTTCACACACAATGACCAGTGGAGCGAAACCACCCGACACCGCCCGACGACAATGAGAGATGGACCGGCCGTGACCCAATTACACCTCATCCCACTGTCCCGTTCACTAAACGCTACCGGTCCATCGGGCAAGTCCTCAGAATAACAAGTCAATACACTTATAAAATTTAATACAAAAAATTATTCTTTAAAACTGCTTTAATGCCGAGTTTAAAAAAATATTACGTGGAAGTGTATCCGAAATACGAAAGTAGTATCTTTGATATTATTTAATTTGTTTCCCATTTGCTTCGGTTAAATGCCCTAACTTTTATAGCTATAGGCTAGGCATTACTTTATTACTAGTAACTAAAATATTTATTTATTTAGCACCGCGTCTTACTACTTGATCGGTGTTTACGCTTAATTACTAATTATGCTAATTAATTAGGAATTGAGAAGGTTGAACATAAAGGAAGTGAACCCGCATTTGCGTGGAGGGAAGGTGGAAAACAATTTAAGAAAAACCACCCCCAGTTCACCCGAGAGAGATTCGAACCTCGATTTCTCAGTCTTCAGCAGTCTCGCTCAACACGAAACTAGCACGTTAGATAACTACGCCACTGAGGCGGGTAGTAACTAAAATAGAAGTATAATAATATCCTGTTTTTCTAGCGAATCATTTGTGGACCGAATCAGACAAAGGCTTAGGAAAGACATGATTCAGTGCGGATTTTTTCTTTCTTCACATAGAATTAATTTGAAATTTCAACTTGCACACAAAAATTACTTGAAAATCCAGGTCAAGGGAAAATGTCGAGTCATATACGGTAGTTAAAACTTAAAAACAAAAAAATTCGTGACTAAGTTTGTTTTGTTTTCCAAATACACCAAGGACAAAGGACCGAAAATAAAAAATAAAAGTTGAAAAGGCAGAATAAGCACGATTTACAAGTTTCTAAGATCCCAAAAACGATTCTAGAAACAGTTGTGGTTGAACTACAGTAGCCCCATGGCTTCTTTGGTGCTGACGGACAGTTCACGGCTGACGTCTGAAAGTCAATATTTAGGTGTATACCTAAACTTTGACTCTCAGAAGTGACAACTGCTAAACACATGATTTTTCAGATCATATGGTTCAGCGTAGGGATACATAATTTGGTCTGGTAACTTTTCAAAGCCGTCAATTGTGAGCTGTCAATCAGCACCAAAGGGGCCATGGTACTACTGTAAATAACAGAGTTGCCAACTATAATCTCAAGTGATAGTACAAAGACCTAAAACGGATAGTATTTTGTCCTGCTCAATACTACTTTTGTTTATAAGATAATTATGTATAAAAATACGAGGTCCCCAATTATACTAATTTTAAAAATCAATCGTACGAAGAAAATAAAAAAACTGTGTTGGTAAATAAATATAATCATTATAAGAATCTAACTTATGATGTGTTACACCTTGTACTGCATTTAAAATATTCTTAGATGTCATATATCACTTTCTTTATTACCAATCCTTATATCTAAACATAATTAAACGATTAAAATAATCTAATCCGCCAGATCCTAAAAAATTACGTAATATAAGGTGGGAGACGTGGTGACAGAAAATCTTGCAATCCCTTACGTGTGGGAAGGTGTAGTCTAAAATCATGGGGGAAAGGCCTTACGTAATTTAAGGACGGCGTCTTAGGGTTCGGCCAGACTGCCAAGCGTGCGAGCGAGCGCGCAAGCGACTGTGTGGCCAAACTGGCGAGCGCGCGAGCGAGCGAGCGCGTAATTAGCGGACCCTAGTTAGATTATTATTAGCACCGCGTCTTACTACCCGTTCGGGTTATACGCACTTACGCTAATGTGTAATGGTAGGGTTATTGTGAGATGAAATGAAGGACCTACAGTTTAACGTGGAATCCGAACCACGGTGGTGGCCTGGCATTCCCTACATTCACAAGATGTCTTGTCAGAGGTGAAGGAAGGGGTTGGAAATAAGATAAATCTGTGCCGGGACCGAGGATTGAACCCGGGCTGCCAGCACAGAAGTCTGACACCTTACCCCTAGACCACTATGTCACCGCCCCCCCCCCCCCTAGTTAGAGAAGATGTCTCTGTCAAACACACTTAGTACATCTCTGCTCCTCGAAAATTCTTACAGAAAATATTGTGTATTTATAAAAAAAAAAAAGTAGAAGTGCATCCAATTAATAAATTGAGAAATGCGTATGGTACTGTACTTAAGTGTTTTAAAATCAGATTTGCCGCACCAGTGGCAGAATGGTGCGTTGCACTCGATAACTTTTGACTAGGAGGCAAAGGTTCGAATCTTGGCTCAGTGAACTGAAGGTGATTTTTAAAACTTATTTATTGTTGTGGTTTTTTCATACTCTCTCCAAACTAATGGTGATTCTTATTTGTAAAGGCCTACTTTGATTATAATATTGAAGTATTTTAACATATCGGGTTTACATATATACATTATATTATTTATGGTCTTACCAATTAAATTAGGCCATTATTATTATTATTATTATTATTATTATTAGCACCGCATCTTACTTCCCGTTCGGGTTATATGCACTTACGCTAATGTGTAATGGTAGGGTGATTGTGAGATGAAATGAAGGACCTACAGTTTAACGTGGAATCCGAACCACGGTGGAGGCCTGGCTTTCCCCACATTCACAAGATGTCTTGCCAGAGGTGAAGGAAGGGTTTGGTAATCAGATAAATCTGTGCCGGGACCGAGGATTGAGCCCCAGACCTCCAGCACAGAAGTCTGACACCTTACCCCTAGACCGCCAGGTCACCGGGCCATTAATAGCAAGTGTGTTAAACCTATCACTCATAGAAAAAAGTCAAATATCATGTCAAAATGAGAAGTTTCCCCAGCACTCAATGAACCAACATACAATAATATTGCCTAGCGCCTGTAAACTAGACTGTACCGGGTCGAGAGCGCGCGCTCGCTCCAGTGTGGCCACCCCCCATTACAACCAATGTGTTCTATTTTATATTTTAGTCGCTCGCGCGCTCAGTCTGGCCGTACCCTTAGATGTACATACAAGTATGATTTGATTTCCTCATCTATCAGAGTTAGTAATTTCAACCAGACGACCACTTGTTTTCAATTATTTCAGTCCAACCTTATCTGGAAGGGCTTATTATCTTATCATACCCCGTTACTGAGCAGAGTGTAAATCTACGTATACACAGAATGAAACCACAAGTTCAATGGACATCACAAAGCAGAAATAATATATTATGGATTAAAATGGTGTAACAACAAATTATCAAAATTAGTAAAAAGTGCGGTTATTTTATGGGATTCAAGTTCTGAAGCTTCATAATAATTAAAACAAATTCTTCATTATTGTAGCATATCATCTTATAGTCTTATAAAAAAAATTCGCTTGAGGAAGACCAGATTCGTGATTTTCCTCATCCCCGTTAATCTCATCACTGCGAAATTCAGAACTAAATGTCACTAAAATTGAGATAGATTTACTATTTTTTCAATGAGGAAACTACAAAGTTTTGTATAATGCTCTAAAAACATACCTTTCGCTTTCATTTTGGCATACGCCATATTTAAAAATAATAAACTTAAGATCTTAACCGTTAAATTTTGTTAGTTTTTATAACAAAATGTTTTACTCTAAATCAATAAAATATTCCGTTAGTAGCAACAGAGTAATCTCAGCCTTCTTTAATAAATCCTAAGAATCACGGAATTTAAGCAGAACTTTTTCACTCTTTATTTTAAAAATTCTGCTCAAAAGCCATGAAGTTCATGGAAGATTTTTAAGAAGTGTCAAGGTAATTAGCTTTAAGACTTAGGGCCAGTTTCATAGTCAAATTTAGTACGCCTCAAGTGCGGCGCTATACTAGATACAAGACGTCACCTACCTGAACATGAATGGAATGGGCCAATTTCATATGCGAAACTGGCCCATTCCATTTTGGTCTAGGTAGGTGTCGGCCCGTATTTAGTGCAGAGCCGCACTTGAGGCGTACTAAGTCTGACTATGAAACTGGCCCATAAACCAAACAATGTTACTTAAGTAATATTTTGTTTGTTTTGACAAAATAATATTTTGCTTAGAAAAACTACCTAAATCCGTACTTCTAATACTACCCATCAAGGTCATAGCCATCCAATAATTTCGGAGGGCCGTGGGAGTTTTGGTGGACACATTCCCCAATTGCAGGAGGCTAGAAAAAGTTTTAAATGATAAACAATTCTAGACGATATCTTAAAGTGTTTTTACCGCAACATAACATAATAATTGCCGAAGTCTAGAGCAAATTCTAAAGATTAAACCCCTCTAAAAGCTCTCTGAAATGTTTATGGTAACACAGCCCCCTAATTTGTACTGCGTCTTAATTTTGATATTGTTTAAACCATAAATAAAGCCATATATATTTTGTTCGTAATATCAAAGTAAGAAGACTAACACTTTAAGACGCACAAGACTTCATACGCAAACTTTCCAACAGCTTGGGTACCAGTGGCGGATTTACGCATAGGCCTAGTAGGCACGTGCCTACGGCGGCACATTTTTGGAGCGGCGAATTTTTGATGACGAAAAAAATACATATATTTTTCTGACAGTTAAAATAATTTTATGACTTCCTCGTGTGTGTGATTGTTGTGGTTTATTGTACCTGCGTACAAACATGACAGAGTATCGCCTTAATTCACTGCCACTTATTGGGATTTGTCTGGCATCAATGACCAGTTCACTCAGCAGAAATCAAGGCGAAAGATACTATAGACTATTTTTTATTGTGTATATGCGAATATTTTATCTGTAGTAACATTTTCTACAGTCTACTAGTGCAGACTTTATATTTTTAAATTATATAATATTTAAATTGCCGTGTTGTAAGTATTTATTTCAATTTTTTTAAGTCTTTGCTTAAATTCTTACTACTTTTAAAACCTCATTTTGATAAATATTAAAGTAATGTAAGCAGGGCTGCGTTTGGGGTGCCCCCCCCCCCCCTCTGCCCAAATGCAGCCCTGCTTACATTACTTTAATATTGATCAAAATGAGGTTTTAAAAGCAAAGAGGGCAATTCCCCTGGGCATCACATTCCAGGGGGCCACCTTTCCTCCAAAAATTATTAAATTCATTTTACAGTTATTCTAAATTCCGCATCAAATAGCGTACAGATAATTAACAGCAATAAGTAATCAATTAGTTATAGGATTACATTCCAGATTCCTAAAACGACTTTATGTAATTTAATTTAAGATTTACGTTATTCAAGTAATGTGCTGCAGTACAGTAGAATACGCCACCATTGTGCTACCGCTGTCGGTCCACAGAAAACTAACAGTGCAATGGTAGAGAGAGGAATTTACTTAAGTAACTTAATTTGTTTGTATTTAAATAAAGTACAGGTCAATCATTTAATGGGTTGATCAATATTCAATAAAATATTATTAATTAAATACGTAACATAAATACAGAGTACGTATCAATATATTATAACGGCTTAATTTTAAAAGTGGAAAACTGCCGTACAAAGGGGGGCCTCTATTTTATTTTTGTCCCGGGTCTCACATTTTCTTAAAACGGCCCTGAATGTTTGCAATCCTCATCTGTCATTCCCCATATGGTACTTGTGTCTGTCTACATGGTATATATGTTTCGGTGTATGAGGGGTTGTAAGGGGAAACGGGGAATTAGAGGGTTAGAAATTAAGGTGGGAAAAGTGGGCGGCAAATTATCTAGTGCCTATGGGCGGCAGAGTCGCAAATTTGCCCCTGTCTGGTACTAGGACGTCCTACGAATAATTCGCTCGAATGGACCGACAGGTGCGAGTTCTCGCATCTGTTTAATGGTAGCACCTGTCATTGCCTTTGTTGTTTGTTATTCCTTCGAGAAAACATCACCTTCCGGTTGACCCGAAAACAAAAAAAGAGACCATCGTGTGAAAGTTTAACTTGCGGCTCATTCAACATGCAATCTTGAAAACATAATATAAATATTAAAAATGTGAAACTAAATATAAATAACTTGCTTCGGAAGCCGCAAATTGGAAATCTTGTTCTTTGATATCGGGTGAAGTGGAACTTTGCTTTTCAAACTATTCAAAAAAATCTGATTGGAAATTACCCATTTCACTACCGAAAATCTATAAAATTGTTTAATGATTAACACCGTGTGACCCACTTCAGTGGTCGAATGGCTAAGACGTCACTCTCCAAGCGAACTGGATTGCTGAAGGGGGGAATCAAGATTCGAACCTTAGTCCCGGTGTACTTTTGTGTTTACTATATTGTTTTTCACTCTCCCCCCATGCAAGTGCAGATACACTTCCTCTAAATACCACCGTCCTAACCCTTAACATACTTTTGTTTGTGTAATTCGTGCAACATATGCTTATAGCTGGAACGAGTAGTGAGACGTGGTCCTAAAAAAAAGATTGGTCTGTCTGTACCACAAGTTAGAGCAGACACTTTTTTTATCGATTAGGCTAAAACTTGTTATCTGAGGTTTTCATAAGGTTCCCGAGGGCTTTTTGAATTTAGATAACCCCACATTTAAGGGTAGTTTACTTAAGGCCAAAAAGAGAAAAATCAATTTTCTCAAAATTTTGATTGAATTTTATATGTATACACTGTTTATCATTATAAACAAGGCGGTAATTTTCATTTTCTCATGAAAATGACTCTACATTAGGGAACTTTTCCATTTTCCATAATTTCTTCGCAACTATTTAAGACTTTAGAAAACTTATCAGTATAAAGTTGTAGTACTATTAAAGATCATACAAATCTTTTATTTGAAATAGATTTTTATAAAATCAACCATTTCTGAACTATAGACACATATTATATATATATATATATATATGTAAGATCTGAATTAAAAAGTATATGTTATATATTGAGAAAAGTGAAACTTCTTTGTCCACTAAAGAGTAAAAGAATTTAAAGAGTTTTGGCTCATTTGGTTGAATCGACACCATGGTTTGAGTAACCACGTTGACACGCTCAGAGATATTATTGTGCAGATCGATCAAATACACTAGTACACAATGGTACACTTGTCGGTTGTTTTTGTTTGGGATTACGTCTTTCTACCCTTTCGAGCTATCCGCACTAGTCTGTAGAGCTATTTTCTGAACAGACTACCTCAAGTTCAGCACGCTCGTGTGGTTTTCCTCATAATGAACAAAGAATGGCGTTGAAAGACTGCCACGCTGGGAGGATGAAACATTACTTTGTTCACAGTCAACCGTTAAAGTTTCTCACGTTCATCTAGGATGCATTTATGAAAATTTACCACCTAGATGCAGGAATAATTAGGCCTACTATTAGGGCTGGCTCTTTACTTATTTTTAGCCCTATACGCAGTAAATAAAATTAAATCTCCGGTCAAAAACTAGCAACCAGTCTTAAAAGTATAAGCACCGTTATTTAGTTTATCTATTTTCACCAAAAAATATCTCAGTAAGATGAAATTTCTGGTCACTTATAAGAAAGAATAGGCCTATGTTTAAAAGTATAAATTACCGCTTCGGTGGCCGCATGATCCATGACGCTACTCTAGCAATAAACATGACTGCCGAAGACGGTAAGATCGGGGTTCGACCCCAGTCGGGCGTGTTAAGGATGTTTTTTCACTCTCCTTACACGGAAATGCGGACACACTTCCTCTAAATTCAACGTTCCTAATCCCTAAACACATTTGTTTAATTAAAAGATAAGGGTATATAACCCGGTAAGGTTACACATCAAAAAATGATAGCATCGAATGATAAGTACACTCATGATGTTGGTAAAACATCAGTGTTTAAATGTGCATTGTTTTTGTAAAGGACAAATTGTAAATACTCAAGTGCTTGCTAATGTTCGTGGGTTCAAACCCAACCGAGTCGACGGATTTTTCTTGGGCGATAAAAACCCATACATCTCACTACTTACTTCCGAAGGGGAAGTAAAACCGTCGGTCCCTTGTCGATTGTGGCATGTAAAATAATTCTGGAAGGTATGTGAAAATACCTTTCCCGCCAAAATTGGTAGGCCCTTTCGTTCTAGCTCATAGAAATCCTTGTGTATTGATATAATCAGTCGGTTCAGAGTGCATGTTAAATACATAAGATAAAAAAATGTAGATACTCAAATACAAATGGGTTATAATCAATAGCTCCTAAACTTACATAAATAAGATAAAAGATGAAAATGATTTAATCGTATTAAAAATCATAATTAGCAGACCTACGACAAGACATTATACATCTATATCTATACATAATATATATATAATATATATACCTATGTATAATATATATACATATATATAAAATATATACCTATATATAAAATATATACCTATTTATTTTATATATATATATATGTGTGTGTGTGTGTGTGTGTGTGTGTGTGTAAAAAGTTATGAAAATCGGATTACTGTATTTACATTCCAAACACTCGCAACTCAGTCTTAACATCAGGTAAAGAGCATAATCTCTCATACAGTTACCAAGTCAAAGCATCTTGCGGGTTTTTATCACTCTAAGGTTCACACGTGAGATTATATTCCCATTACTATTATTTTGAGGTGTTTTTTTTCAGTTAAAGTAACTATGGTAGATCATATTCAATGTTTAATCGATGATAATTGTACGGAAAATCTGTCAATACAAGTTTTGCGGAAATCTATAGTTTTTGTACATCCCTACAACACGCCTGCTCGTTCACCTTGAATAAACCGGACTGCGGCCCTCCTATGGGAAAGGATGCTGCCAGTCATTGGGGGTGGGGGTAAAAACCTCGGTCCTTTGGGCCGACCGCGAGAAATCTGAGAACAGCACGGGAAACATGCATCGGTCCAAATCTTATTGTGCGAGATTTATTCATGGTTAGTAAACTTTTTAAGTTTTGCAATTAGCCTACCTGGGTTTTGGCTAAGTTTATAAATAAACTAAGTATCTATTTTCCGAGTATTTCGTGAACAAAATTATTAAAAAATCATTCTTTACTTATTTTTAAATACATTCTTGACACAGGAATTAATAAAAAAAGAATATAAATGTTTTTGGAGAATATTTTCTGTATACACAAGTTACCTGATTTTTTTTTTCAGGTTTAACAGGTCTATATCAACCTAGTTCATCGCGTGCATGGTTATTTATGCACCGCATATTACTACCAGTCCAGAATATTAAACAAATGAGATGGGGATGACCCATGTAGAATTTTGATAAAATATACCCGCCTGTGCATGAAGGGAGTGTGGGAGATCATTACCATATAGGGAAATACTTTACCTCAGTACACCCGTCCGGGATTCGAACCCCGTCCTCCCCATCAACGTCAAACCAGAGTACCACACGAGCCTGACGTGTAGTCCCGCGCCTCCAGGATTGTCATAAAATATTTTTATGGCTGTGTTTTTTCAGTTTAAACGCATGATAATTACTATAAAGAGGTTGGGATGAGAAAGGAAGCAATTTAGAGTTAACTTACCAGCATTTGCGTAGAGGGAGAGTGGGAAACCATTTAGGTTAAACCACCTGTAAATCCAACCGAGATTCTAACCCGCCAACAACAGGCAGTCTAAAACGAAAGTGAAGCCTTAGACCGTTCGACCAAGGAAGCGGGCGGATGTCTTAAAGTAAATCAGCTAGTTACTGCCTTGAACTAATTTCAGTTTTCTACATCGCGTCTACTACCCGTTCGGTTTGTACACATAAATTAATTATGCTAATGTGTTCGGTTTAAAGCAGGTTGAAATTAAAGGTATTTCCACGCATTTGCGTGTATAAAAAATGGAAAACCATTAAAGGAAAACTACTCTCAAAACACCCCACCAGGTTTAAAACCCAGATATACCCATCATCTGCAGTCTAGTGCATTTTGAGAGTGACGCCTTTAAGGCTTAGACCAGTGGATCTCAAATTGGGGTACGCGGGTACCTTTCAGGGGGTAAGCGAGCAGCTCTCAAGGGAAAGTTGCCAAAATGACAAGAGAATTATGGAAAACCCCGATTGTTGGGAGTTACCGTTATCTTATTTCCACGTCTAGCTATTTTAGGTTTTGTTAATCTTTTGTTTTTGTTAAGTTTCGTGAAAATTAATGCTACATAAAGAGCTAAAACTTATCTTTTTCATCAAGAATGGCAAATGGACTTATTTTTCGCTATGTGGTTAAAGAAATGTGTTGATGCTTGAATTGCAATACTTCCATGTGATAAAAGGGAATCTGGAGGCACCTCAACGCACTACATGGTAAATACCAGTCTAATTTCCCACCCAACAGTGAAATAATAAATAATGACAGGAACTGAAATCTTGACTGACTGCGCAATGGCACATATTATCAAACCCAAACGATCAATCTAAGGCTGCAACTATCGCCTCCTTTCAAGCGAGTCATAAAATAACAACAAAATGTAAACCGCTCGTTTTCTGGTAGTGTGAATTTATCATGAATATTTTCGTGGAAAAAGCAGATTCTCTTGTCTCAACTGATTAATGTCAGGAATATAAAGATTTAATGATTTATTAACCTATCATTGCATCATTCATCAGCGAGTTTTAGCCAGCAATAGATTTTATACAAAATGTGTCATAGATATTGCTTTTAAAATCTCGTATTGCATCTTCAAAAGTGATTTTTTTTAACGCAACTTTACGATAAGAAACCAGATTTTGTTTTTTGCACACGGATGTTAGATGACTTAGCCGGAGTTGTTTTTGCATATATTTCTTGACTTATTGGACGGTATCATCAGTTTTCTTCAAAAGAGGTCTGAGGATTATCATCAATTGTATGATCTCGATTGGGTATGTGATCTTGCATTTTTGGTAGATTTTATGGGAAAACATTGTAAAACGTTATTGAATTATATTTATATGAGATAATTGGTATATATAGCCCTGTGATCGAGCGCCAAATATCTTTATGTCAGTTCTTTTCTATGATGTCTACGTGAGCGTGCCTTACTGCGAACTTACGCGGTTAAACGATCTGATTACTTCCCATTTTTATTTTGATAAGATAAATAAGACTTTTAATGTTGCACACGATTTATTAAGATGATTTCACCTTCAGCACCGAAGATGTGATATTAGATTATACAGCTTTAGTTGAATTACAGATTATTTTTCTGTGACATTACACGTTCCGTATGCTGTGTAGATTTATGTTACTACTATGGATTCATACGCACAAGCGGCTTATATATGACCCACCTCGTGCCTCTTGGACCTCTTGTCTCCATTGACAAAACCAATAGAAAGAGTCCTGACGACAGGGTTGTTAAGGCTAGCTTCCTATTGTGTAGAGGGAGCTAACGTGACTTGCTTTTTTGGTAAACACTACGGAGTTAATCTTTGAAAGAAAAAATAAGTGTAATGGTGCAAGACTGACATTATTTCTGAAACGCGCGTGATACTCCATGGATGAAGTATTGAAAGGATATTTTACATACAATACTATAAAGAAAAATGCACTTCACCCGTGACTTTTTTAATATACGAGAGGGGTCCAAATCAGTATCATTACACTTGTTTATTGCCCTTTATATTAAAAGAGAAAAATAAAACAATTGGCGATATGATTAGCGGCATTTCTGCTTTCAAGAACCAAGCACTGGCTATAATTAAGGATCTTTAATGTAAACGTTATGATCGAGTTACAAACATTAAGGATTTTTTGTAAGCCAAGGCACACAATCAATTCAGGAAAATGTGTAACCGAAATCCAAATTATTCTTGACGACTTTGTAATTATATTCAGTGACTTGTACACCAACGCACAAACAATTGCAAATACATTTGCAGTGCTATTTCAATTGGACACAATTACACTGGAAAATGAAATAATTATACAGCGATAGGGCGTATTTTTGAAAGCCAGGTCTTAAGAATAAATATTTTTGGAACTTTGTTTCTATATAAAAGTACCTTAATTTGAAAAAAAAAAAAAATGGCGTGAAAATTTAAATTTACATTATATGAATAGGCAACGTCTTATTTAAAAGAAATTAAAACTAAACATAGCTAGAATTTAACTAACACATCGAAGATTGTCAGATTGGCGTTGTCCACTTCTACACCAGAACTTTTATTGTTAATCTTTGCGGAAAGCATGAAGGCATAAACTTCACATTAATTCTTTAACCTAAAAAATATTTCATATCTTTGAATTTGGTTTAAGGTTTTTGAACTCATAAAATTATTCAAATTTCAAATTGCATTATTTACCTCAAACACATTTCCTTAGCGTTTACACTAATACCGTCTCTCTACACGACTTGTTTGGAAAAAAGTAGGTTCTAGCTGACGTGAAAACAATAATAGCCTACAAGCACATGACTTAAAACTAACTTATTTGTGTGGAAGGAGAGTGGAAAACCATTTAAGAAAACCACCCTCAGTACAACCGACCGAGAATCGAATTCCACTTTTTTTTTAAATATTCACGCCACTTTCACAAAAAACTTCTAACGAACATAGCTTCAAAATGGCCACTGACGAGTCTAAACCATATGATTAAACATGACGGTAAACAAGTTTTTTACAATGATGCAAATATTTTATGCAGTTAAATATTTCAAAATACGATATAATAATCATAAAATCATTTATTGCAAGTAAAAAAATTAAAACAATTTTCTCTTTTCCAAGTAAATATGATGCCTGTATTAAAAGATATTGATGTGTGCACTATATTACACAAAATCAATAACGTTAAAAACTAAGAATAAGTACTTTTAATTATGTTTAAAATATTGTTTCGAGTTGGATAAAAAGACATTATTTAAAAAAATGAAATAGTATGAGAAAACTTAAGTTTACGTTATTTTAAATGTAAGTTATAACAGGTAATTAAAGATCTTTACATTTATAACAAAACTGTGTCTTTTATAAGTGTTGGCAACCCAAAATCTAAATAGATGATTTTCGAACTGTCATCCAGGTAAAAACATATCGTGAATGCCGTATGGGTACAACCTCCAGATCCCCCGACACCTTCCTTCCCGAACACACCAGCTCTATTTTCGAACTGAATTCAGTCAACCATTTGCCAAATGACCCAACTATATTTTAGCACCGTGTCTTACTAACCATTTAGGTTATACTAATTGTACTAATCACACTAGTGGTTTTAGGGATTAAGAAGGTTATATTTACAGGAAATGTACCCAGATTTGCGTGTAGGGAGAGTGATTTTTTTAAACCTCTAAGTACACCAGACCGCGATTCGAACCTCGATCTTCCCTTAATCGGCAATATAGTCTATTGCAAGAGTAGCATGTTAGACCATCCAGCCAACGAGGGTTACCTACTATTGATAAAAAGTAGTTATCATGGAAACGTGTGCGTAATTTGGTAATAGTGACGGTTCTAGTTTTAAGCGCTGTTTTAATAAAAAATAAAACGCATACGCATAGGAGATGCAACTTAAATCTTACATTACCAAATAGAACTGTGACTTCTGTAACTCAAACAAATTTAAAACAAAATTTTTGAAAAAAGTATGGAAGTGGTTTTAAACAAAAGTATTTTATAGAAATATTTACAATTCACATAATATAAACATTTGTTTTTAGATATTAATGATTTTAATTTATCGTATAAATAAAGATAATCTTAAAAGAATTAAGCCTATATTTTGTAGGTGGCCTTCAACTATTCTAAAAGTAAAAAAAAAGATCAATTCAATGACTGTGAATTTGTAATATTTTTATAGTAGCTAATGAAATGGTCGTTTCACAATAGTTGAAAATTTCATTATATTTCTTCCATGAATTAAGTCCAAAAGCAATGCCAGTGTGCTATAAAAGCCTACCTATGTTATTAGAGGTAAATGCTGAAGGACAAACAAATTATAAAGTATAAATGCATCTTGAAAATAAAATTCAAAATGACACAAAAAAGCATTTATGTACACAAAAGATAAACTTATTTAAAGCATTGGCTTGTAAATTAAATAGTGTGTAAAGCTTGGAGGTCATTGATCAAACATTTTAAATTTATTGTGAGATTAATAAAAGCATTTTTGCCTGTGGGGTAGGTTCTTTAATTTTGTCATTTTCTGAATGTTTAACACTCACAATGTTAATTTAACATTAAAGAGGTTTTTTTATGTTCTTTACAATTATCTAGGGTTAAATGACCAAATACACAGGAGGGCTATAATAGACCCGCTGTGCACATTTCATTTTATTTGTGCAGTTTTTATTAAACCTATAATGCAAACTGAAAAGTAAATTACATAAAGTATTTATTCTTTCATAAGTAATTTTTTTTAAATAATGTTCATATTTATTTGGTAAGGAGTAATAAATGAAAAGGTTGTTACACCATCTTCAGGTCTAAGGAAATTCAATGTAATTATAATTATTGTGTAGAAATATGTTAGTAAAATTATACATTTATAAAAATTAATATTAAAAATGGGAATAGTTAAGAGAAATTAGGATAGGGGAATAAAAAATAGAGACTTGTTTAATCCCAGATTTACCCTAACGAGAGATTTTTATGCATAGCTAATTATATTTTAGAGATACTAGAATTAAATAAATTGTTGTATTTAAATATTTATATAAAGGTACAAGATGTAATAAAAATATTTCAATCGCCTGGTCAACAAAATACAGCTAGCTTACTATTTTCCCTGATAAATTACAGAATTTCCTGACATTTCTTGATAGTTTAAAACACTTGGGCATTTTCAGGTTTCTCATATATTCCCCAAATATATGTACACCTGTAGGGCTACTGATAATAATAGTAATAATAAAAAGTTAGTATCAAAACTTGACATCATCTGTCCCTGTCCCAAGTCTTGGTGGCAAAGTGCCACCTGCACAAATTATTCTCTGTGATGTCATGAGTACAAGTGGGCAAGCCCTCTTCCCTTCTTCCCTGAAGCCCCCACGCCCAATTTGCATTCAGCCATTTCCTTATTGAGCTGAAAGACAATTTTATTTAAAGCTCTCAGTGGAAACATTAACTCCTTTCTTGAGATTTGAGTGCATCTTACTATTGTAAAGACTATATTTTTCTTTGTATACTTACTAGAAAAAATATTTTAATTTTTAAAACACACCAAAATTATTTACAGAAAATCAAATAGTGTGGATTTTAATATTGTCTTTGGGTCTAATCAAATTAAAACACTCCATGGTGTGACCCCGACAAGCGAGCTATACCGACCAATCAGCCGCTGTCATAAGCGATAATATTGCCAACATTTGTGGAAATGTGATCAGCACAACAAACCCTCCAGCCATTAATCTCAGTTTTCTATGACAGAGCCGCTACTACTTTATTTAATTAGCTCATTTGTTTTCACAGGGTTGAGTTTGACCCTATTCCAGATAAATTTTGGAAGCACCGAGTATCAAACAAAGGAACTCTGGACCTGTAGCCACTAGATTATACCACTCCTCATAATTAAAAAACAATGTAAACATAATTTATTTAAATGAATGGAATATGCCCGTCATATCACCAAAAGTATTTTACTATGCAAAAGATTATGTTTATTATTATGTTTATAAACTAACAAAACCTAAATTTCTATGTGACACTAAAAGAGTTTTTCAAAAGTATTTTCCCCTAAAATAAAGTTTTCACTAATATACCATAAAATTTGTAATGATACTGTTTTGTACCCCTCTCATATATTCAAAAAGTCATGGATGAAATGTGTTTTAAGGGAATGTATGTAAAGTTCCCTTTTAATACTTCACCAAAGGAGAATCACGCATTTTCAGAAATAATTTCAATACACTGTATTATAAAGAAAGAAAGTTTTAAAACAAACTCCGTTGTATTTGAAAATCATGTGAAATGCTGGCGGAGTTCAAATCCGCATAATCATCATTTAAAATCCGGTATCACTATAATTTATGCCCCTCACAGCGTGAATATCATTATAAATTTCATCTTTTATATATGTATTAAAAATTGTGAATAATAAATAGTAAATATGTATTAAAAAATTGTAAATAATAAATAGTAAATATGTATTAAGAAATTGTAAATAATAAATAGTTTAATTTGGGTTTGAACAAAAGTACTCTACAACAAAATTTTAAACTGGAAAAAATATGTAAAATAAATTATATGAGTTGTCCCTTTGTATACAAAACTCAGACATAATTTAGTAAATAAGATGGTGTGTGTGTGTATTAGTAGCCCTATATCCTTGATGGGGTGTATTAGCCAGTGATATCGCACAACGAAATATATTGGGCCGGGGGGGGGGGGGTCGTCAAGACAGTGAACTTACAGACTAAGCATTCTGAAATCCCAGGTGACCAGGTAACAAGTACGCAACATTGAGAACATCGAGGGTATGGAATTACCCCAGTTAATATGGAGTCGAGGGTTCTACCCAGGGAAAAGTGTAAAGTTTGAGGGTTAATTGATCCTTGATTTAAGGTTTTAGACAACTGTATTTTTAAAGTTATTTGTTAATGATGGACACAGGAAGTTAATCCGCTATCGCGTGGAGGGAGAGTAGAAAACCATTTAGGAGACCCCCACAGTTCACCCAAGCGAGATTTGAAAATCGATCTCCTCGTCAGTCTATCTCAACACGGAACTAGCGTGTTAGCTAGTCAATGAGAAAGTTGTAGACTATGTCCAATTTAACTCTTTGAAAGAAAATTGTCTAGACTATGATGCAAGTGGACATTTTAGGTGAAGCAGAGGTTATTATAAATACTAAAGGGGAGTTAAAACTGCCAAAATGACGCCATTCTTTCTGGGAACTTGGTATTTCTCATAAAACTGTTTGAGATGCCCCGCTTCCTGGAATTTTAATTTTCAAAATAATATTTCTGAAATAGCTATGTTTGGACAACTATAGGACAACTTTCATTTTGTATTTATTTCCATAGCAAAAGATTCTTTTGCTGCCATTGGGGCTTTCCATTTTGATGTGTATGCACATATTTACTTTGCTGTGATTGGTAGTACTTAGTAGTCCCATGACTAGTCCTTAGAAAGTTATATATGGATCAACTTATACACATTGGTGAAGACTAAAGAATTAAGGATCAGGACTCTGAAGACTGTGCACTCTATCAGTGTTGAGTTGGTCTCTTAATGGCCATCAAGCAAATTAGATACAAAGTCTGTAAAAGAAGCTTGGAGTGTGTTTAAAAAGTAGCCACCAGGAAGCGTTGGCTGTATTATACTGCCTGAAATGTAATATACATCAATCCTAAGCACTTTAGGAGACCATTAAGACGTTTTACTCTTGAGCGTTTCCTAAATTGAGTTCCGTGAGGTAAAATTAAGAGTGTCACGAAAAAAAATTAAACACATTAATAGTTAAAAATATTATAGGTACATATATCTGGCAGACGAGACAATATTTGTGACTGGATGTGTTTAGTGAATTTTAAATTCTCACTATACACTGGAACCAAATCGAAGTATCATAACCAACTTAATCTGGCTCCAGACATGCAAATACAAATATTGTTAGCATTTTTTTATGGGACATATAGGAGGACAAAACATGTAGGATTAGTTGCCTTCCTCCTAGAAAACTGTAACTTTACATTTAAAGGTAGGTATTTTATCTTGAACTATGTGTTACACTGCTACACTAGAGTGTGCACTAAAGTGTACAAGTGTGTAGTGAGCAGACTATTCAGACAGCCTTTAATGTTATCACTTAATAAAAAAATTCTATGTACAGACAAGTTTGAAACAAAAGGTATTTGATCAAAAGTGAAATCTTACCAATTCTTTGATGTGCAAGTAGCTTGAACTGGACACAATCAACAGGATAACATTAAGAAATTTACCATAAACACCGATTAGTCTCCTTTTATCCTTGGTGATTAAGGAATATATGACTTTACCATTAATGTAATAAGCCTACACTCCCTTTGAAAAAGATAAAATCATAATTTAGATATTGTATAATTCACTAAAATCCCTCTAACACTTCACTGTCAAAATAATTTATTATAATTTTCAAGTTTTCACTTTTTACACTTTCACATAAATTTCGAATCACTAAACACACCAATTATACACTGAATGAAACTTAAATATACTAAATTCTTCACTCTGATACCAATCAAAGAGTGATAAGGCCGACAGACAGGCAACACCTTCCAACTAAACACAACAAAATGTTTCATCTACTTGGGGAGGTAGAACAGATGTTAGAACAGCAGCCGACCATAATTAAATAAATTAGTCGATGTTAAGAAAATTTAAAATTTTCGTATTTTTCAAATAATCCATTAATGACACAAAACCATGAAACAAACTATGATAAATTGAGCAGAAAAAGATGAAAGTTGCTAGTAACAAGTTAATCTAATACCCCCACCTTCTACGAGAATCCTGCAAATGGCGCCGGAAAAGAAAAAGACTAGGATAGTTATTCATACAATAATACCTACATAATTTTAGCGTTATTAATTTAGTAGGAACTTTATAAGTGTGTCATCCGCTTTCATGAGACACCACATATAATTTGAAGTAAGTTCACACTATAGTCCACGCTATTTACTAAACGGTGACACACCCCTAATGGTTGTCACAAGTGTTAAAAATCTTAGATTGCAGTGAAATTACGGGTATTTTAAGTACCAAGTAAAACTGAGGAATGCACTAACCAAATCACATATTAATTCTCGTTAGTGTATTTGATTACTTACCAATATTTTTATCCCACCAAAAGAAACACACATAAAACTAAAATACTCGTTCACTACTTTACTTCAACGATCTGAGTCAGAATGAGCTAATACATTTGCTAACCTCACCCCCCAAAAACCTAATAAAAAAATACATATCTTTGAATAAATGTAGATAATAATATAAATATATAGCAAACAATATTTAGAATAATAATAATAAAATTCAAATAAAACTAAAACGTAATTTAAATAAATAACTTTTTGACACCAATAAATAGATTCGAATTTAGACTATTATTTTATTTGCAATTGGTAGTATCTACACACTGTAAACCAGAATTTTGAAAGAGGTAGGTTTAATTTAACTGAAATAATTTTCAATTGAAGCCTAAAGTTCATCAACTACAGTAGTAGCAGTACTGTAGCTTTTTTTTTTTTTTTTACATTTTGTTAACAATTACACTGAAGAAATTTATAACATTATTATAAAGTATTGAACCATCATAAAAAAAATAAGATGTGTCAGATAAAAATACTGCATACACATCATCACAGTTTTATATATATATATATATATATATATATATATATCAATATTTAAAAACCGGAACTGAGGGATTTATAATCAATTGTAGAAAATAACTACACGAGAATAGATAGTCATACTATTACTTTTTAACTCTATAATACAGCTCATTTTTGTATAATAAATAAACGTAATATTTATTATTTTCTCAGTAAGCCTATTTGATTCTTTCAAAGATTTTTATCTTCCCAAGACATACATTTATAACAGTCTGTAATATTAAACTAGGCCAACAAATAAATCCGTTGTGTAGTCCACAATCGAATCATACCGACCAAGTGGCCGCGGACTTTTGGGCAAGACAACTTGTGCATATAAAGGTGGCATGTTGACAGCATTACAAAACCTCCAATAATTAATTTCACTTTCTTAGACCAGAGGCGTTACTTTTTTCGTCCAAGTAACCCCTCATGTTTTTTCCTCACTAAGCTGAGTTGAACCTGTTACAGACTCATTGCTTCACATATAATTTAAAAGAGTCTTGATAAAACCTGGGAACCCTGAATATTTAGTCAGGAACTCGGATCATTAGAGCAAAGAAGAAATCCAAGCCAACCAAACAAATCTGTTAAAACCATGTACCTACACCACCAAACATTTGTTGAGTTAAAATAGAAAATTAATTTTAGATTAATAGATAGTTATTTATTCCCTATCAGGTTCTACTAGTCTTGAAATTACATTATTATTATTATTATTATTATTATTGCCTACAGGTATACTATCAACCAAATTAATTAATTTTATTTCCATTGTATTAAAGGGTACTTGATTATTTTTATCTTCACACAATACCTTGTCAAAATAATATTTATTTTGTATTTTATACATGAATGATTTTTGACATTTCATTATAGTATTTATCTTGGTGTCTTAGCTATATTATTATAAAAAATACAATACCGTTTTAAATTATACACAATATTCCGCAATCCATTTATTTGGATCCAAGTTAATTTTTGTAAAAACCAATAGGTAGTATTAAATCATGTGAAGCAGTCAACATTCATTGTACACTTAATGAGCCAATCTTTGGCTTATTTCAGAGTAAGAAATAAAAAGGAAGCAATTATAAGCTATAAATATTTATTAAAACCTGTATATAATTATTTAGCGACGTAGCTTTTGAAAACGTACAATAATAATAATAATAATAATTTAGTTTAAACTTTAGGAGCAATCAGGCTCAATTTATTTTAAAGTTCAAAGCAATGTAAATTTATATACTAAATTCAAAAAATTAAATATTGTGTTTGTCAAAAGTAGTCCACAGATATTTGGTATTCATGCTGGTTTTATTAAAAATGGTAGTATTATTTGTATTACTATTATTGTAATTTATATACTTGCATAGGTTCAACATAACCTGCACATAACGCACTTTGAGACTGCTGATGATTGACGAGAGCTGAGTTTTTTTGTTCTTGACTGGATTGGAACTTTTTCTTGAATTTATTGTTCTTTTGTTGATATGGGCGAACCGCGTTGATGAGATTAGGGTTGTCGCTGGCATTGGCCAGAGCAGAGACTGGCCCAGGGATCTCGTAACGAGTGGCGAGAGCAACCATGGAGCTGAAGTTACCCTCTTCATTCCTGATCTTGTCACGAACCATGTCCGACGTGACATTGAGATAAAACTGCGACTTGAGGGCATCATCCAGGAATGTTCCTAAGCTACAAGTGGTGGCAAGATAATGTAAAGATAGGCTGAAGGCCATGTAGGACTCTTCCGCACGCTGTTTGCGAGAACTAAAGGCAGAACGTTTTTCGTACACTGATCTTTTGGGAGCGAAGTTAGTTTCGAGGAGAGTCTTTAGTTGGGTGAGAGTCTTGGTTCCCGGTGACACCCTGGGTGCACAGAGATCTATTAAAACCTGATAAGCGACTGGGCCAGTACATCTCTGGAGCCAAGCAATCTTACGTCAGTTGCAATTGTTTAAGTGGTGCATAAATGTTCAAACTTGGCAAAATATGACTTGATGTCCTCAAGACGAGAGTCAAAAGTGGAAAAATTAGGCATGTCGAGACCGTTGGCGTACGAAAATTGCACACACCAGAGCTACACACACGATACTAGACACAAAATTTAATCTGGATTTCTGAAATAAAAACAATAATGAATCGCAATCAGTTGTAACCTTACTATAGGTTTGGACTAAGGATGTTATTTGTAAAAATTACACATGATGATAATAGATATAATATGCCATTATAATATTACTCAGACTAGCATCGCCATTACATGGTTGAGAGTACAGGAAATGGAAATGTGAAAGAAAGCAAATAATAACAAAATTCACAGCCTTCTGGCTCACTACATGACACTTTTATTCCTATTCTAGACAACTTGTATAATAGAATTTCTTGTTTGACAGTGTCAAATGCCTTTTTTAAATCAATTTATAATGCTCCTGAAAACACAGCACCTATTGTCATTCAATGTATTCTGTATTTTATCAATCAATTCAAAAGCTGCAGTTAGTGTATCATATTTCCACCTAATTCAATATTGGGGGTGTTTGAAAAAATGTTTTTTGTCTAAGAACTTAATAAATCTAGCTTTCATTATTTTTTCTAATATTTTTGATATGGAAAAAATATGTGCGGTAGGCCTGTAGATTGATGGATCATATTTTAAAGTGCCACCACTATACACGGGAATAATTGTTGATATTTTCAGTTGTTCTGGAAATTTACCTTCTGTTGTATATTTATTAAATAGAACAGAGATATATATATATATATATATATATATATACTCTGCAAAAAAATTTAGCCGTGTTTTAGTACTTTATTAGAACATTTATCAAAAGGCAAACTTTTTAGTTACTAAGCTCTCTTATAATATTTTTTACTTCCATTACATCTCTTAATAAAATTGAAAATGAGCAGTCTATAGTGGTAGTGTAATATGGCCACTTATCGTCAGGATATACAGGAGTATGCTTTCAAAACATTCATTAACATTCATTCAAAAAAATTAAAGCAATCACTACTATCTATCTTACTTTTCTTTATTTAAAGAAACATTAAATAAATTTTGATTCTTAATCCTGTACATTGTATTGTAGTGGTTTCAATTTAAATGTTGGCTAACTTCTCAAGTTAAATAAAACAAATGACAGTTTCTATTTAAAATCAAATATAAAAGCTGACAGAAGAATTCCACAACCTCATAACCGTTTATTCTAGGGGAAAAGAAGATGTGAGCAGGGTGACAACAACCAACTATAAAACCAGATATAACCATAAGTATAGGATTGAACCGTTAGATAGCACTCCAAATATTAAAACATGAATCACGTTTTAAGTTATGACAAAAGATGGCAGTAACAGATATGAATAAATTTAATTGTATCACAAATACTAGTTAATCAATTATTTGTGAATTAAGTAAAGAATAATGTTAATGTAAATAATGGTAGTTAATATTAATTGTATGTAAAAAGAAACCCATTTGCGGAATGAGAACATATGGTGGGGATCATCGTTATTATCGAATTAAATATATTTAACGTTAGATATTATTACTATTACTCCTCTACACTACCGCCATGTTTAAGGGGCCACAGTTTCTATATTTGAATCTGCGTCACTGCGCGACCGCCGGTTTAAGGCGCCACAGTT